>DWON01008623.1:0-12002 GCA_018251015.1 Phocides pigmalion okeechobee | reverse complement strand
AATCCGCCGTAAAACATTACTTGTGTTTCGGTTGGAGAGATGCGGTTGCCGGCTACACTTTGAAGCGAGACGACCATACTTAGTCCTCGGTAGTAGCAACGTATCTGCGTTCGAGCTCAGATAGGATTTCGGTCGTGTTTGTGGTTGTGCGTGGATGTCTATGTGCTGCGACTACTTGACATCAGGTGGGTTGCATGCTCGTTTGCTGCTCTTCGCACAAAAAAAGTAGTTCACGGGCACAAACGATCAAGATTATCACATCGCGTTAACTTGAGCGTCTCTCCCCCACATCGCAACTGAGACAACTTAAAGTTTTATCTATTCTCTCTAAGCGGAGGTAATTTCACTCATTGTACTTACGGTAAGCGGTATTTTAGTGGTATTCCAGCCTTTCAAACAGGGATTTATTGTTCGGATCCCTGGCATTTTTTCGAAATTGTGTCCATATTCAAAATACATACTTAGGATAATGTGTGGGGTAGACGTAATGTAGAGGTACAATAACGGCCTTTTTACGGAGGTCTGTGGTTTGATTCCTTGGCATACACGAAAATTTATTCGAAGTTGTATTCATATTAAAAACATACATATATTTAGAGTAGTAAGTGGAATGGCGTAAAATTCCGTTTTTTCACGCGGAGGTCCAGGGTTTGATTCCTTGACATGCTCGGCGGCGTTTTATCGAAATTGTGTGTATATTAGAAACTAATTTTCGTTTGCTTACTGAGAAACTTGGAGCCAGAAAGTTCACATGTCCTTAAATATGTGTGTATTTTACTAATCTGCACATGGTCAATGCGGTGACCACGTTTTTAACGTTCTTATTCTGACAGGAGACGGATTTCCAGTAGTAGGATAATAATGGGCAATGGCGAAGATAAATTAGTTTATTAATGCAACGGATTAAGCAGTTGGATAACAATAAATATATTTACATTCATTGTATAGAACGAAATTATTGTCCTTTCATGTATACCGTTAAAACACTGTTAGTCTACTATCACGCTCGCTTAAACATATCATAAAATATGTCACCGTTGAAAAAAACATATGTGCCTAGTTGAAGCTCGTTCTGAATACACTTTTCATATCATTTTACGTATAAAATATAGGACAGTTAAATATAAAATACAGTCAATATAAAAATTATTGTGCCCAAAAAAAAATGTCGAATTATATTTAATGTGGTAATCATAATATATCAATCTTTTTATTGATTATCTTAACAAACGTTCAAAGAATAAGATTATTCTATGTTTTTCAATAGATTATTACAAAGTCAGACCGTAATTTCCAGAACATTTTAAAGCAGTTTTTTCAAGATTTGAGTATTCATATTTATATATGATAAACTGCTTTACCTACATCTAAAACTTACCTCTGGAAGTTGGTCAAATACTCCAGCAGTGCTTTATTCATTCAGACGATTTATCACCAACTTTCCGGGGGTTTTCTCTTCAATAGTGTCATAAAAGCCGGCCGCTTCCGAACACTCATCTTCACACACATTTAATACCAATTACGTCACATCCATTTTAAAAGAAAATTATAAAGTTTTATGGCGCGTTTTCACGGCTTTCGTGAGTAAGCGTTGCACATTTCACTCTGCTCGCGGTCGTGGGTGCACTGAAGTGTTTTTTTCCTATGAAGCCTGTATTTCAAAGAGGCTGTCAAGGCGGGCTGCCATCGGAACACGCGGATGATATGTGACACGCCGTGAAGGCTGCACTAACAGTATCTTTATGTTTTGCATCTTGAATCCTAAGTTTGTTGTGCGGTCCAAGTGTAGGCTTATGTTTTGGACGAATATCACTTGGTAGCAAATGGCAGCGAAATAAATGAGTCTATGGAAAATGCTTCCAATTTGCAAAAATGTACCATGGGATGTCATTATTTATTAGGGAGTAGAATAAGTAATAAATATATATTTTTTGATTTATATTTGTTTATTTTATTATATTTGTGCTAAAAATAAATAGAGAGCATTTATTTTTAATGTACAAATAGGTGCCTGACCACTTCAATTTGTTTTTTCGTAACAAATTTTATATATCTAATGTAACTTGGTTACGAATAGATATTTGGTTGCGGTTTTATTAAGTTTATTTATTAAATACTCATGTTTGAATATAATTCATTGATTTGGATACAGAGAACCTGTAAATGCTTTCAAGAATAAATTTATATGAAGCTTAATCTTACCTAATATGGCTTTATGATCATTCACGTTACTAATATATATTTTTGTAAAAAAAAGAACTTATAACTAATTATAAACTACCTTAACAGAAACGTATTATATATAACAAGGAAATATAAAAATAAGCTAATATTACAAAAATAAAATATAATATGAAATGAGATGTAATGTAAAATATAAAAATAAACAATATATTTAGTGTGTGTTATTTACATATAATACATGTCCCTAAGCAATAGGTATATTTTATATTTTTAACACTATATAATCACTCACCATGACTCTAAAATTTGCCTGAATGAAGTTTTGAGTGTACAGTTGTGTATATATTACAAAAGACAAGAGGGCTGGTTCATATCTCGCGCAGAGATTTGCGATTGCTCTCCAGCACGGGATAGCAGCTAGTGTTCTTGGAACCATGCCGCATGGGCATGGACTCCCTTTAGGCTGTTTAGGTTAGGTTTTTATTGTAATTAGTTTTAAGATTTTCATCGTTGTTAATATGAAAAAAATACAGTTAATATTACAAAATACATATGTCATTCTCATAGTCAACAATAAAATTCTTAATATTAAATTGTTGTTAAAACTACTTGCAACAATCCGCCACCACAATGTATAATGGTATATATTTCAAAGCAAGCACTACGAGTATAGAAAAACGTGATGTGATTAAAAATATATACCATTACACATATTAGTACCTAACTACTAAACTTAATAACCTGGATTTGCGCAAATTCACACCTGATACTGTTAACTAAAATTCTTTATATAATCATTTTTTTATTTAAAATATTTCATTGTAAATCTGCTTGCACTTAAGTGATAAATATTCAAACTAACAGACGAAACAATTCATTCATTAAACTTTCTAGAAATAATATAGCCTTTCACATCAAAATTGTCGTAATGCATCTTTCGCTGTGATTTCTATAAACATATCTAAAACGTTTTCAGAGCAAGAAGTTTACACCTGTCTTATGATAGTTGGGCTCGCTCTAAAAATTTTGTATTCAATGACTTAAAAGCTGTATTAAAAAAAAATGTGGTTTATTTTTGCGCGCGCCGGAATCAATAAAAAAATGTCTTTGGATGCGAAATTTTGAGTTTATCTGTACCCATGATAATAGTGGCTCCTTTTGGGAGCTTTGCACAAGAATCAGCTTATTAAAAAAGTAAAAATAGTTGAAAATTCTGCTGCACTTTTTAAGATATCTATGACACTATACATGGTCATGCACAAACATATAAGTTAAATAATATGAATAATAATAATAATATTTTTTAAAATTATGACAGCCAAGATACTATATTTCTTAATTCTGTATTACAGCAGCAATAAATAAGTCTTCTTAATTCAAACTGAAATGAGTTTAAACATATAGTATTTTGTAGTGTAGTATTTACATATTTATATACAAACATACTTACATATTACATAAATAAACGCTAGATCTCAAATCATAGTCCACCGCCTTTTACTTACATATTCTTTTTGTAAATAATGCGGTGATTTTAGAGTGCATTCTCATTTATATAAGTGCAAAATTCAAGAGCCTACATTTCCCCAACTTTGATACAACTTACATTAACTGCTTCCGGACCGCAAGATGCCATAATGCATCATACCGCATCATAGTCCTGTTCTGTAATACTTACGTAATAAAAATATTGTATAAACACTAATAGCCTGGTAGGAAACAAACCTGACAACACAGTCAGCCTGGGATTTAAGTCCCTTGCACTCATCTCTGATTTTTGAAAGTTACGTATGTATTAGAAATTATTTATCACTCGCTTTAACAATAAAGGAAAAGACGGTGAGAAAGCCACATGCCTGGAAAATCTCCCTGAAGTTCTCAATGTACACTTAGTCCGCGTGGTAGACTATGGCTTAACCCTTCTCTTTTTGAGAGAAACCAGGAATCCATAAGCGAGATAGTAATAGATGAAATAATAAATTATTTTCATTAAATTTTACTCGACGCCATATATATGTATTCTTAATGTTAACCGACAGTCATGTTCTTTGATTTTTATTTTTATAGATGTTGTAAAAAAACTGTCAAATAAAACTGGGTGACTACTAAAGTCATCAATTTAGTAGTACGTGTGTTTATTTTATTAGTCAACTAAAGTTTATAGGAAAAAATCCCTTGGGGTTATCTGTCTAGTGAAATAGATTTTATGAGTGCGTATATAGTTTGGACTAGCTTTATATCGTAGTTTTTAGTTTTTAATAATTATTGATTATCGAATTATAAATATTATTACAGACAATTTTATATTGTGGTGAGTTTTTGTTGTGCCTGTAGGTAAAATTATCAATTCTCTTTTTCGTGGTAAAAATGGTAAACGAGCATGCAGGCTATCGTCTGTGCATCAACCTATGGACATCAACATACAACCTCAAACAGAACTGAAGTCCTACCTGAGTTTGTAAGTAGATGCGTTGCTACTTCTGAAGACTAAGACGGTCGCCTTGGTTTGGAACTGCGCTTTTTCAGTCGAAGCACAAGAACTTCTTTACGGTGGATTACTAAAGCGATGTTAGTACATGCCTAGTCGAACTGTTATTTAGAAATATCTATGCTTATTACATTAATAAACTAGTCGACTATCTTACTCCTAAAGAGTAAGAACGCATCTATGTCCGGCCAACTAAAAGACTACAGTTCTTTTTAGGATTTGCAGCTATCCCTTAATATTAGAAGACCAGAACGCTTGTTACTAAAAAGCGTACGAACTAAACTAAAAAATCAACGCTTCTGTAGTTCTCGGAAATCAAATCGCAAGGAGCGAGTTATACCAATAAATTTATTGATTAATTTAGTAATTATCATGGAACCAAGACACGGTCAGAAGCTTGTAACATGACCCCAGAGTATTGAACGTAAACAAATTGTTTATTTTCTAAAACACCAGTGTTAACACGTGTCCGGGACGTATTTTTCACGACAACGTGCACGTACATAATTATCCACTAGAGCTGAATCTCGGCCCGTCTTAATGGATGCCTGCAGAGGCGACATGACTCACACGGCCACGCGTCCCATGTTTAACGGGACCGTCGCTTTCGCATCTCCGTCCCGGTGTCCCCAGAGTCGCATATTTTGAACTTGCATGGCTCGTGGTCACGGCTAAACTCTGTGTCCTTGTAAAAGTTTAAATATGATGATAACATACGTAACATTTATTTAATAAATGTGTTTTACCTTGAGAACCTAGATCACTATTCATAAAGGTAACTCCAGCTTTTTTCAATTGTTTCTACCCATAGGCATGATGAAAACCAATGTAAAATGTCAACCGATGTAAATGGAAGGTTAGAATGAGACATTTCTAATTTTTTTATTCAAAACTGAATTGTGTCTTTTCTTTAATTAGATTTATTAAGGATAAAGTTAAAGCTTATTTGAGTATGTCTGAATTCTAATGGAAAAATATTATTATTTTATTGCATGTAGTAAAAAGTAATTTACTAAAATTTGTAAGAAAACAAGTAAAAATATTTTTACTTTTATATTTGTTAAATAACCATTTTATTTTAATTCACCGTGGTTTGGGGAAACGGGACAATGCGTCGCGCGATTTTTCTCAGTGACACCGGGACGGAAATCGAAAGAGGAACGGTCCTGTTGAAAATGAGACGTTTGGTCACATTAGGCACGCTTCAAAACACATTCAGCTCGCCTTAGTATTTCCTGTCAACCGATTAATTTGTTACACACATTGGACAGGTGGATAGGTTTGCCAGCTGATAGAACCGTCCGGGAAGGTACCTACATCGCACTTGTATTGTAAATGGTAATCTCATAGTACGCCGTACAAGCAACTCTTTTTGATTATTTACGCTGACTACATCAATCTTAACCCCAAAGCAAAACCAACTAACCATCATCAGTAAATTTAATACCACGATAATGAAATACGATTCCTTTGGAATTTCGTTCTCGATAAAAATAGGAGCTGCTTCTTGAACTTTGAACCACTATTAAATATAATTATAGCGTAGCCCACAAGAGGAGCCATTATTAAGCGCGCATCAGACGATAAATGTGCGTGTGTGTAAACCGGTCGGGACAGCGTGACGTCACGTGTTAAAGGGCAACTTGTACCAGGACCTCAGAAGCAGCGAAGAAGTCTTTCCAACGAGCGAAGCAACACAATGCATGTAAAAGAACCTTAAGCTATTGACGTTTGGTTATAAAGTCCTTTGCACGTAAGCAGGGGACAGGCTGCGAATACACGCAGTGCACGGGAAATGCAACCTAAATGCGGGAAAATAATCCCACATTGCCAGCCACAATAGCTTGCATATACCCATTCTGACACGACTTTTGATTCCATCTCTTTCGTGTACAGTATTTCAAAATGTGATAATGATACATATTGCTTTGTCTTAAAGTCGTTTTTCAACTAACAGGTGCAAGCGTTGACACCCTTTGAAATAAACTGGTTTTGAATGCAGTCCCCTACCCAGGTATGAAAAGGATGTATATTTGGCATAGCCTGTGTTAGACTGAAATAGCATGAATACAATTTGCAAGTGCAACATTTTTGTACCACTGTTAGGCAAAAAACTTTCCCAAAAATTAGGGAAATCTTGCGAGTGACTGCAACTTTTAAATGTGGGAGAACTATAGTTCGACCGGGAAGGTGCCACCGTCGTCCTCATAATCCACCGTAAAGCATTACCTGTATTTCGGTTGGAAAGGTGCGGTTGCCGGCTACACTTTGAAGCGAAGCGACCATCTTAGTCCTCAGGAGTAGTAACGCATGTATGTTCGCGCTCAGATGGGATTTCAATCATGTTTGTGATTGTACATGGATGTCTATGGGCTGCAACTGCTTATCATCGGGTGGCTTGCATGCTCCTTTGCTACTTTTCTCACATTAAAAAAATCTATTTCGAACGACGATTGATATATTGAATTTAACTATTTAATTTCTTGCCCAATTAACAAAAAAAACTTCCCTCACTATGCACCAAAACTTTTCTCAGGAATCACTCTATCTATCGTTGAAAAACTGTGAGAAAATCCGTCCAGTACTTTTAGAGTTTATCATGAAGAGACAGAAGCGACGGTAGACTTTATTTTATAAAATTTAGATTTAACTACCCTGGTATAGAAAAAAACGCCCAAAAAGCGGCTACACATTACAACGTATGAAAGAAACACGTGCGCGTTTGTCATAACACGTGCACTGCTTGACTGCAGTACCAGGGCACCAAAAGGGCAAAAATTCGAGGGTCGAACCTGTGATGCCTGTAGCTACGAGCGGAGCGCGTGTACACATATGAAAAATATGTTCGCGTATATATGTATAACAATCCTTCTAGCAAGAGGGAGATAGTGCGTCTTCTAGAAAGTCCAACGTTAATGGCTTAGTTTATATACGAAAAAAAATTGTAAAGTACGTTGAGGAACGTAGCCATTTCTGTAATAACTCCCCGGTGGTCGGTATTAAAAAATATTTGAATTGCCATAATTTCATTGCAATCGAACCATTTCGAATAGATATACTGCTTAAGTATGTTAATAAATATTGTAACTTTATTTTTTTCACGATCACAAGATATCAACTCTTTTATTAATGTTGGAAATCTTTAACCAAAAATTTTAAATCAATATAATTGCGAAATTTACATTTTGCTATATATCGAGTACTCACGATTAACGACGATCTTTGATTTTTAATTGCTGATAATTCCAACCAATTGCATGGCTCGTGGTCACGGCTAAACTGGGCATGGTTAAAAAAATCTTTAACCAGGCCCAAATAAAACAAATATAATACATCACAAATAGAAAATAATCATGAAACTCAAGCGAACTCGGGGCGACTAAGCTAGTTAAAAAAACACGTGCCACGTCAGCATTTGTACTAGGATATCAGAACCACATGGAGACTTCATGTAGCAACATACGAGGCATTTGACACATTGGCACTATGTGTGTTTTTTTTATAAAAAACATAAGTATTTGCTGTTTTAAATCGCTGTATTCAACATGCGAAACAAGGTCACTATTAGGTAATCTAGAGATTGAAGATGAAAATGCTATATTATGGTACATTTTCTTATCGTGGTTCATGTCGCGTTTTTTATTTTAAAAACATAAATATATTGTATCCCTTAAAAATATTGCTTTTTCAGCAGCATTTTAACCAGGCAGGTACAAACAGCATAAGCATAGAGATTCTATTATAATTTCAAATGTACAAAGTACCTAAAACATCCCTAACCTTTTATTTTGATAACATTCAGGATACGATGAATTATTTAGCAGTTGGCAAAACAAATGAACTGTTTAAATAATTACGCTGAGAATTTAATTTGAGCGATTCCAGTTAGCTACAGGCCATAAAGGTAGAGCTACGTCGCCTGCGACCGGTAGCGAGGTGGCCATTGTGTCTCTAAACGATTCTCGACGAGCTTCCGCCGAGAAGGCGTCACATTTACGAGACAGACCTGGTGGGCTACGCTCTGCTCGGTTTCAATTAAATTCAGAATAATCCAAGTGTTGCGGAATGGCTACTCTACCTTTGCTCTACCTGCTTTGTTTAGTACTCAAAAGTCAGATCTAGGGATCGTGTGTTCACTTTAGTTTTGCATTTGATTTTCTCATTTTGGTCGAGATGAATAATTGGTATTGGTGGTAATGTGTATGCGCAAGACTACCGGACACGATTTATGCGATGCGTCAAAAATCATTTATCTAAGCTTAAAATCCTTTTTTTCCTCTACGTTAGTAAAATAGCAAATAGTATTGTAGATCAACGTGGTTTTTTTAACACATTTTTTAAATATGGTTTGACCTTTTATAATAATTCCACGGCTCGTACTATTTCTATACATACGTGTAGAAACTGCAAGTAGTGAAAAATGCAAACTTAATCGCCGTGCCCTTCGTTTCACCTTCCCACCTGTTATATCCCAAGTTGCCAACACCTTTACTTAGTAATGGAAATAACTGGCATTGTATTACATTCCTTTTTAAACACGAGCCAGGAAAGTCGACGAGGGATGGGATATCTTGTGCCCTTTCGTTATTTGCAGAATTTTAATAGAAAGGTCCCTGTCGTGTGGATGACCTCCTGAAAGTCATTCATGTGTTTGCACAAAAACATTTTGCGGCGTCACAATGCACGTATTGGTGATTAAATTTTCGCCACGTAATATGCGATCATCATTTTGAGGCACGCTTTAATGGGACAGTGTAGTAAATTACATGCTTTACTAAGTCCACAATTTTGATTAGAAACATAAACAACTGTGGTAAAATTTAACACGAAATTATGAACGATGAGAGCACGTTATACATACGGTAAACAATTATTATTCATTTGATATGACTTAAGTGCTATCGATCAATATAATGGAAAAGTCTCTAATATTAATCTATGATTTTGGTATTACGTATTTTACATAATATTCGATTAAATAATTTCGAAGTTGTTGAAATGATTTTATATAATATATTGTAGTGGTCATATATAATAATAAGTGGAATAAGTGTACATTACAAACGAAATTGTGGGCATAGTAGTCTCACAAATACAATTATCGTTCTAGTTACCATTACACGACAACATTAGTAGAAGAACGCATGGCAATTTAGTTTCATAAAAGCAAGATTATGTGGAGAATATTGTCTATTCCGTAGCGCGAAAACTCTGCGTAGCGCGTAGCACAATAGCTGCCGCTGTAATCGTAGCGTTGCTACAAAAAGCTACACTGCTACGAACATAATAATAATGGCTGAGCAAGTTTAGTCGTCTTAAGTTAATTTTGCGGTTGCAAAAAGCGTCCTGTTTCTTCATAATGACAATTGTTAGTTTACTGAAATTACGTCACATTTAAAATTAATTCTAGCGTCTTGCACGTCTTTTCCAGTGACACCGGAAGTTATAATATAATAGGGAAAGTGACGTCACAGTTTCCATATTACATAATTCGGCATCATGTCGTTAAGTATTGTAATCAAACAGACGTCTAAATATACATATATCAATATAGGAAGATCTATTGCACACCGATCCCTGCTGCTGATTACACTCTTTTCAACAATTCAGCTTTATTTCACGGAACTAGGGTAGTAAGTTTTTAAACTAATATCATCGCGGAATTAGACAGCGCAACTGACTGCCGTGACCACGAGCCATGCAACTGGTTCGAAATATCGGTAATTAAAAAAGCGTTAATTGTGAGTACCCATTACATAATAAAATGAGTAAATTTGTTGATTAAGAGTATTATCTAAGAGCAACAAGCACGTGGCCAGGATGGTGGGCTCTTGGATAATACTTTCCCTGCGGCTACAACAATGCTGTGTAGTTCTTGGCGCGACGTGGCTGTGGCTCTTACATACCTGTGTTGTACGGAAAATTTGTATGGAGTACGGGCGAACAAAAGTACTGTTTTTACGTCGGAACTACAAGACTGTTGGCGGACATTACGCCTGTGTATTCGTAGATGATACACAGATGCTTAAAAATACAATATTTCAGTAATTTGTCGGCGTATCTTCTAGTCTAATCAAATAAGTTCCAGTTTAGGGCCGCCTTCCGCAATACTGACCTGATCATAATATATGTCCGCGCCGCAGTCAGTGTTAACCCATCCCATTTGGAATGGACAACCGTGCCCAGTATTAGGACTGTAATGTGTTGGTGATGACCCAATGTTGATCTCTATCACCTTTATTGTCGTATTATACGTATTTTAAGTCCAAATCGTCTGCTCTGTTACTTGAGTTTGTTAGTAGAGAAAAGTCTGTCCTGAATTTTTAATATGACAAGACTTAGCTTTTCTCTGTGAAAGGAGTGAAATTATTATAGATTTATATACAATAGAAATGGCTTTTAGGATAAAGATTTTATGCTCATATTTTCACGAGTAAACAATGCCTTTTAGACATGATTCCCACCCCACATAAGATTCTCAGAATCGTGGAAGATAGCTTCCACGATTTCCATATGGATACGTACAGGATAGTAAATGAGCATCCAGAGCCAGAGCAAATATCTAATCTCATGATTCAAATGTATGGCCGGGAACCGAATTGTAAAATGTAAACCTTGTCTGTAGACTGGTCACCGCTTTGCGTGTATTTTCTATAAAACTAATTAATCTAGTGCTGTGAAAACTAGAAGTTAAATGCCAACCAAATTACTGGCAATACTAATTTTAGATCTTAAAAAACAGTTTCAGTCTTTAAAATTTCAGATATGTTATAACTGTTGCCATGTCTCCACTGCACTTTTGATTTATTTTTTTGCGGTGAAATTCGATTTTATGATGCGACATATTAAACAGTCAAACCTTTTCAAGTATCGCGGGCTTAACATATTGACTGCGTGACTAAACTGGAGTTGTATTCTTTACACAGAAGATGCGCCGACAATTGATTTAATTATGGTATTTTTAGCATCCGTGTATCATCTACGAATACACAGACGTTGTTTCTGCCCGCAGTTTTGAAGCGCCGACGTAAATACAGCATTTTTGTTCGCCTGATATCCATAGAGATTCGTAGACGACAGGTATGTACAAGCAAGCGCGTTCCGCCAAGTAATACACAGCAGTGTTGTATGCCACAGGGAAAGTTTTTTGTTTTTAATTTTTTTTTATAATGTAAGAGTAAGAAACGGGCATGCAGGCCACCTAATGTTAAGTGGTCAATGCAGCCCATGGATAACCACGTCCAATCTCAAACAGATCAGAAGTTCTATTTAAGGATGGACGCGGATGCGTTCCTACTCTTGAGGACTAAGATGGTCGCCTCCAATAATG
>DWON01008622.1:0-12003 GCA_018251015.1 Phocides pigmalion okeechobee | reverse complement strand
GGTCTTGTTCATACTTCAAACATTAACTGCTCCGGTGAGGTCTTGTTCATACTTCAAACATTAACTGCTCCGGTGAGATCTTGTTCATATTTCAAACGTTAACTGCTCCGGTGAGGTCTTGTTCATACTTCAAACATTAACTGCTCTGGTGAGTTATTGTTCATCCATCAAACATCAACAGATCTCGTTAATATTTCAAACAATGAGGTTGTCAATTGAGTTTTTTCGTTTGTCTCCGCATTGTCATTTATTAACTGATTTGAATTTTTCTATGTAGAATGGATGCTTCCAGTTTGATTTTTTTTTATATGTTATAAGGGTGGCGGTGGTGCCGCCCGGGACGAGCTCTAACGGTTCTCCCACCTTTAAAGTTAATATAAACTAAGTCGTTGCAGTTGTAAAATTGTAAGTATGTTGTGTCAGGTGCGGAGAACGCGGAGCCGATGCGCACGGCGTGCGCGCTGGCCGCCAGCAAACTGCTCAAGAAGCCCGACCAGAGCCGCGCCGTGGCTCTCTGCGCACATCTCTACTGGAAACCGCCCAAGGACGGGAAACAGGTGCTGTGTTTATTGTATGCAATTTTATGGTTGCAACCCTTGCAATGTTTCACTATTGAGTATGAGTGGAGTGTCTATGCTGGCCAATGGTACACGCACAAAGTGAGAGTGAGTTTGGTATTTGTTTTACAATTTGAAGTACGCCAAAACAGTTTGCCTTCAAATTTACGACGCTAATTATTTAATTTATAAGGGATGAGATTAAAGTATGCTTTAAGTGTATGATGAGATTAAAGTACGCTTTAAGTGTATGATGAGGTTGACGTGTACTTTATGCGTGAGACAGAATGCGTATAATTTATTCCTTTCCTAATATACTTTGATGTTTTTTCAAAAGTGATAATGTTCAAAACCTTTTTATATATTAATAAATTATTGATAGTGATTAAAATAGCGATCTATCAAAAAGGGGTTCCGCGTTTGAATCTCTGGCACGCATTTTTGATTTTTCGAGTTATTTATGTATTGCAAATGAATTAGTTTTAATGGCGAAGTAAATCATCGTTAGATGCATGTTTAAGTGTTTTTCATAAAGTTCTAAGAGTTATATTCAAAAGATTGGGTAACGTGGCTAAATTTGGCTCAGGCCTACCCATTCTGAGGGGAGTACCGTGCCCAAGGATAGATAGGTTCCTAAGGGGGAGAGGTTCACAGGAGGACGGAACTCTATAAAGATTTAATTTTATTCCTTCGTCTCCAGTGGGCGCTGAACGAGCCGACGCGCGCGCTGGACTGCCTGAAGAAGGCGGCGCGCGTGGCGCAGCAATGTATGGACGGCGGCGTGCAGGCGCAGCTGCTGGCCGAGCTGCTGGGCCGCTACGCGCTGCTGCGCGAGCGGGGGAACGCCACGCTCACCACCAACCTCATTGACGCTGTACGTATGCCTTTTCATCTGAGAAGAGTAGCAAACGAGCGTGCCAAGCATGATGTTAAGTAGTCGCAGCCCATAGACATCCTCATTGATGCTGTACGTATGGCTATATGAGTAGCAAACGAGCGTGCAAACCACCTGATAAGTAGTCGAAGCCCATAGATATCCACCTACAACCACAACCACAAACATGACTGAAATCCTATCTGAGCTTGAACGTAGACACGTTCTACTCCTGAGGCTTGAGACAGTCGCCTCGCTTCAAAGTGTAGCCGGCAACCGCACGTCTCAACAGAAAAACAACGCTTTACGGTGGATTATGAGAGCGACGGTGGTACCTATCGATTTATACATGAGCGCCTTAGTAAGTGTAAAACATTGAAATGATTGCAAAAATACTGGTTGGAAATCATAAATAAATGATAAGGAAACAAGTTTGTGTAAGTAGCGACTATCAGAAATAATCTTAATCATCTTCTCCAGGTGATACAGAAAATTCGCGAAGAGCTGGCCAACTTGGACCAATCCGAGGAAGTGGAGCAGATAACGAAACACTTCCACAACACCCTCCAGCACTTGAAGAACAGGATGGAGTGTCCCGACCCCGATGGCTTGGGGTATGAAGGATTGGTGCTCTCCTAGTTCAAGAAGAGATTGAGTGAATGGAGTTTATATCGGTAATGGAGTTTCAGTGAATAGAGTAAGTGGAGTATATATCGATGATAAAAAAATTGTGAAGTTTACGTTAGAAGAATGGCAAACAAACGTGCAGTCCTGATGTTCTGCAGCCGCTGCAGACCCTGGACATCCACAAGGGACCTCAAACAAGGCTACAGTTCTGCCTGAGCTCGTACGTAGTGTTGCCACGCCTGAGGTCTGAGATGGTCGCCTCACTTGCAAGTGTAGCCGGCAACCGCATCTCTCCAACTGAAGCAAATTGATATATGAACAAATGTATGATAAATAGATTGTTAATATAGGAGGTTAAGTGATTAGGTGTTATGATAGAACTAGTTAAACGGGGGAGGTACCCCCGACACGCTTTTAACACTGGCTGCGGCTCTCGTATATAATATCGAGTCAGCATAGCAGGAGGCGGCTAAACGTGAGCTATTTTCTCTAGACTGGAGACACGCCGACGATTCACTGAAATATTGTATTTTTTAGCATCTACGAATGCTTAGACGTTGTTTCCGCTCGCAGTCTTGTAGCGGCGACGTAAATACAGCATCCATACAGATTTTTATGAACACATAAGCTGTGACCCCTCAAATCTGTATGGATTACGGGCGAACACAAGTGCTGTGTTTACGTCGGCGCTACAAGACTGCGGGGGGACATAGCTGCAACATTTTTGTGAATTGTCGACGCATCTTCAGTCTAGAGAAGACAGCTCTAGTTTTGTGTCGCCGCCCGCAGCGCTGACTCGATGTAATATAATATGATAAGCGCCGCAGTGATAGTGTTAAAAACGTGTTTCGGTTTCGAATGCGGTTGCCGCCCATTGAAAGAATGGTTAAGAAATTTGAATCTAAATTGAGTTTGAAAATTTTGTTCTACTGATGGAAAGTTAGATTTAAGAATGTAACGCTAATATCTGGTACATATAAAATGTATTTACGACAACTAATTTAGTTCAGTTATTTAAAATATTGAATATTATGAAAGCAATATATAACTTGTTTTATATTATGGGTGTTTTTTTTTATTCCTGTTGTTCTGTTACTTTATGGTTAATGTATCGCCAGAGGTGTTGCGTCACGTTGTATTTCGTAAAACGGCGATGAGATCAATGACATGACAAACCATTTTTTTACGTAAGAGCAGGCAGGTTGATGTTAACCTTTCCCTGCAGGATGTACAACGTCTGTGTATTGCGCGGCGACAGGCGCATGTCTTGTACACTCCTATTGAGTACGTACAAATCTGTATGACTGAAAATACATAGACAATTTACACAAATATTGTATTTTTAGCATTCATATAACATGGATGCACTGACGACGTTTCCGCACGCAATTTAGTAGCGCCGACGTAAACACAGCCTTTTTTATTGTAAAAGAGTAAGAAACGGGCATGCAGGCCGCCTGATGTTAAGTGGTCACTGCAGCCCACGGACAACTACGTCCAATCTCAAACAGAACAGTTCCATTCAAGGATGGACACGGATGCGTTCCTACTTTTGAGGACTAAGGTGGTCGCCTTTAATAATGTGTATCCGGTCTACTAAGTGTCTACAAGCCGCAAGCGCGTTGCGCCGCGCAATACCCAGCAGTGTAGCCGCAGGGAAAGCGTACAATTATTTATACTATTTCAAAGATTTATCAATTCCATTTGCCTCTAACTACTTAAGAATTAAATTAAAATAAAACCCACAAAAAACGTACATAAAATATATTACATTTACAAAATTCTGTTCCCTTGCACATTATTTTTATTATTCATCATAATCTTTTCTTGCCGCTTCTTCTCTTCTTTGAATGCTTCCTTGTTAGCCTTTTTCTCCACTCTTCTTTCTTTTCTATACTCTTTGAGAAGACGTTTTCTTTCTTTCTTCTCTTCTGGTGATTCATCTTTTGGCCTATAAAGAAGATTACTACAGTTAGAAAATTTTAATTGAAGCCTAAATTTAATTTCACAGGTTATTAAACTATATTTTGACTGGGGGAGGGGAGCGGTACCACTTCTGCCCTCATATTCCATCTTAAAGCATTACTTATGTTTAGGTTGAAGAGGTGTAGTTGCTGGCTACACTTTGAAGCGAGGCGACAATCTCAGTCCTCAGGAGTAGCAACGTATCTACGTTTGAGTTCAGACAGGATTTCAGTCGTGTTTGTGGTTGTACGTGGATGTCTATGGGCTGCGACTACTTAACCTCAGGTGGTTTGCATGCTCGTTTGCTACTCTTCTCACATTACAAAAATATCGGCATTTAAAAATCATTCATCGTGAGCACTCGTTACACAATAAAATTATTGTGAGTGTACAGAGTAACTGCATCATAATATATACGAACTTTAATACTAATTTCATTTTATCATAAATATGTAATTTATTTCTGTTTTCTAATTTCGCGTTCAAAAAAATACATTTACATACGTAATCTTGCTCAGGAAATTACTTATCATCGTGACATGGGAGGGAGTCTTTGAGAATTCGTTTGAGTAATACAGATTTTCACATAAAAGCGAATAAGGAAAATTGATGTCAGGGTACACACTACCCTTTTTACGGGATTGAAATAGTTAACGAATATGTAATCCACTTCCACACATCCACATGATAAATGATTACTATCGAGTACTGTTCTCTGTAAATAATATTAACCCTTTCATTGCGGCGTACAACATTGCTGGTTATTCCTTGGTGCAACGCGCTTGCGGCGTGTACACACATGAGTTTTACGTACAAATCTGTATGGATTACAAGTCATGGTCAGCGCTACTGAGGATGGACATTACGTCTGCGTATTCGTAGATGATATACAGATGCTAAGAATACAATGTTTCATGTGAATTGTTGACGCATGTTCAGTCTAAAAAATACAGCTCCAGTTTAGGGCTCCCTCCCGCAACGCCGACCCGAGCGACTCATTCAAAGTGTTAAATGAAATTGAAGACCCAACTCAGGTCCACAGACATATTGCTGTGAGCAGATTATTGGCAAAAGATGGCTTCAAACTGGTCCTACCTGCTACTGCTATCAGAACTATCTAGAACACTAATGCTGACATTATAAAGTAGAAATATTTCTGGAGCCCGTTTAAGCGGACCAAAACATCTTCCATTTTTGATACCTTTTAAGCCTTAGATAAATGTTGTTGCTACTGACTGTCAACCGATGAAAATTAAATTAAACTTGCTGACTTTATAATTTCAAAACATTAATTTTACAAGAAACTAAGAAACTCAAGAAACCTTTACAAAGGGAATAAGCTATTTATTGTTTTAACATGAAAATAGTAATTTTTTATGTTAAAAGAACACAACTAGTTAAAAACTATTTTTGAATTACATATCTTACTTAATTTCATAAAAATATTTTAAATCTTTACTCTAAAATATTAAAGCTAATTAGTACAAAAATATTCTTCTGCAAAAGTCCGTCATAAAAACCTTTTGTAGCTAACTTAGATTAAAACTTTTAATAAAACATCAACTTTATACAAAATAGAAATATTTCATCTCAGTACCAGTACAAAGTAGGTAATTAGTTTTTATATATAAAGGAGTAAAGCGACTCAGAGACTCAGACATCAACGCACAGCCGCTATCTCTCGCTCTCTTTATTGTATATAGCAATTGCTCAGGGATTTTGAAAATTCCACCTTTTAAGGGAGCACATATGTTGAATTAGTTGTTATATCGGCAACTTTTGACGAGCACACGTAAAAGCTAAAATCTAATAGCACTTTTTTAACTCCTGGCGAATAAGCTCTTTTTATATAAATTCACCAGGCGAAAAGGTAGACGGGCCTCATGATGAAGCCACCCGTCTATGGACATTTGCAACACCAGAGGACTCGCCAGCGTCATCGGCTTTCAAGGATGCCAAGCCTTTTTACATTTTTTTGAAGAGCCCCAAGTCATAGCGTTCAAGATAGGCTGATGCGGATGAAACCACATCTTGACCCTCCTTGATAATCCTTATCCTTTGGTGGTGCTGTAGAGAAAGGGTGACGTATGCATCTATAACACCTATAAATTGTGCCTATGTCTGTTTGACAGTAAATGACTATTGATGGCGAGTGATGACAGTCGCCATGAACATTTATTACTAGCTCTATATAAAGCAGGAGACCTATCTACTCCTAGACATACGCTAGTCCTGAAGATTAAGGTGGTCGCTTCATACATAAATGAGCCAGCAACAACTCCTCTCTAAAACACCAAAATTTCTCACGCTCAAGCCGCATTCATACAAAGCATATTGTCAGCCGCGACTGTACTTACAGGGTACCTTTAATAATTACAAATACACTATTCCTGAAGATTAAGATGGTCGCTTTATAAGTAAAGATCCGGCAACCACACCTCTCTAAAACACTTAGGCCACGTTCGTACAACACGTATTTTAGCCGTGTCTGTACACACAGTGTGAGCATTTACTCAATGTGCATTAATTTTCACTCGTGTTCTAATCGACAATATGCCATTACGCTATGCGAAGCCACTGTCTATCAGCGGCTGATTATTTGAACGCTACTAAATATCGGCTTTGTAGTATGCTGAATCGTAATGTGAACAAGTATGCGTTTGAATCTGTGCCACGCGGGTGCGTGGCGCAGATAATTTTAAAAAATCTGTGGGTACAGATTTTTAAAAATTATTATTAGTGTGTAGTAATTATGTATCATTTGCTTTTTACTATATAACGAATACACTCAGCAGCTAATTAATACGTTTGGGGTGAACGCAGCCTAAAAATGTGACCTACGTATCGTAGAGAATTTATCACTATGAGAATTTATCTGAAAGATATTTGTAACCAAAAAAATCCAATTATTCGAAACATTCCCCATTTCACAGTGACACACAAAAGCTTATCACAACGTTGATTTTTCCGGAACAAGAGCTTCTGACACGGGATCTGAAACGTGATAGACAGAAGGCTTTTTGGTATCTATTGTTAAATAACAAATGTGATTCAGATATGTTTGGGTACCTTCATCCGTCAAACATGATAACGCGGCTCGTACAGAACACAAACGACAGTCGAATCAAAAGTTAAGTAACGTATGGTGCGGTCGACTTTTAGATGGGTGACCGCTGGTAGTAGATTTATATGTAGCAGACCTTGGCAGACCCTACCGAAAATGTCATCTTTGTCATCCATAATCGCCGTCTCAAGCCTATCACCGTTCGGACGGCAGATTAATATTAAGATTGATATGGTGTTGGTACCTTCCCGGTCCAACCCTCATGTTCTACCAACTTATCATTACCTGAAACACGTGAAAATTGCTACGACAACAAGATTCCTATACGGTGTCGTTAGGTCGTTTGAGGGGCAGCATCTGAAACAACACGATTCAGAATTGCGAATAACGTCAACAAGGCGTACCTGTCACAGATAACACATGTTTATTTTCAATTTACGCCACGTGAAATTCGTTCGCCATAATCTTGCTGGAGACCTTCGCGCGATATCAAAATGTCTATCCCTCGAAGCCAATTATTATGAGAATTTAATCAGAAAGCTTGTACGCCTACTTGTTAGACTGTTTAAACTCTTAGTTTTTTTATGTGAGAAGAGTAGCAAAAGAGCATACAAACCACCTGATGTTAAGTAGTCGCAGCGCATAGACATCCACGTACTACCACAAACACAACCGAAATCTTATCTGAGCTCGAATGTAGATACGTTGCTACTCCTGAGGACTAAGATGGTCGCCTCGCTTCGAAGGGTAGCCGGCAACCGCATCTCTCTAACCGAAACACAAATAATGCTTTACAGCAGATTATGCGGGCGGCGGTGTTACCTCTCCGATAGAACTATTGTTCTTCCACCTTGACCTTTGTTCTTGGTCTTTTGTGGCAAAGCCTTTTCTCAAATAGGTCACCTGTCTTTTGTTTAGTAGTTTGTCTGCTGTTTAGGTCACAGGTATCCGTGGGCCGAGATTAATTAGATTTTATTTTGAAAATAGGAACAAACGGACACGCAATCAACTTAAAGGATAGTGGACATCTGTAATCAACTCTCAATACTTTGTTGTGAGTTATCCATGTTTATATCCGTCTGTCCGTCCATCAATCTGTCTATCCAGTTACATCTCCATCCATCCTTTTGTTCCTCCGTCAATCCGTCATTCTGTCCATACGTCCATACGTCCATCTTCCATCCATCCATTCAGCCTTTCGCCCATCCGTCCATCGGTCCATCCGTCCGTCGTCCGTTCATCCGTCCATCCGTCCATCCGTCCGTCCGTCCATCCGTCCATCCGTCCACCCGTCCGTTCATCCGTCCATCTGTCCATCCGTCCGTCCGTCCATCCGTCCATCCGTCCACCCGTCTATCCCTCAACATTGCTATTCTAAGCCAAAAATAGAGAAAGCCATTAAATCAACTTTAAATTCCTAACTTTTAGAACATTTTATTCAAAAATCTAGTTCTAATAATAAATTGATTTACAGATCGTGTGTGGCATATCCACATTAGTGATGGGCAGCGTGGCCTTCATCGAGGAGCGGCAGAAGTTCAATATGGGCCTCGGTATACCAGCCGGTGGCTTCAGTGTATTAGCCGCGGGTAAGTTTTTATAGCACTTCTTCTCTTTTCTACACGTATGTCTTCATTTTGCTTACAAACTAAGTTATGTAACGAAATGATACAGACCCTACTCTACTGACTCTCAAAAACAAGAAATAATATACAGTATATAACTACTATACATTGGGGTAACTAAGAATTATTCCTAGGGGACAATCGTGTGATAGCTGACGCCGAGTAAATAATAATGCTTCAACACTGTTGATCTATTGTGAGCAACCTTTGACTTTCTTAAACACTTGTAGTAAACCCTTCAAATTTAAATTCAAATATTGTTTATCATTATAAGGTATTTACTTACACTTAATGAATGTCAAGGGTGCAATATAAAATCAGTTCATCGGCTTTGAGCGGACTGTTGGCTAACGTTGACCGGGAAAAAAAGCCGGCGGAAAAACTCTCGGCATTTTTAAATCAGTCATGGATAAATAAACATTATACAGTATAATTTAGAAAGATGGTGAACACACGAGACAGCTAATCGTCTGTGTCAGAATCTTTCCACTGTCATCTGGATCTTTTTATTAGAACTTAATTGCCCGTTATAATGTCTTATATTCTGCAATAAATTATATTTCTGCCCCAAACATCCAATCTCACAATAATACGACATCTAACATATAAAGCAATATCTTCAAACCGTCTGTCAACCCCACAGTAAACATATCACCATGTATAGGCACACATAGGCCATATCCTACAAAAGTCAAGTCATAAATGTCACCGGCAATACCCACATAGGCCCCGGGAGTGGCATGACATGTTTAGTTAAAAATAACGAACGTCGCAGTTTGGGAGTCCTCACATCTATCCAGAAAAGCGTCTTCGTTCATATTGTCCATATTTGTAAATTTCAAACGTTATATATGTACTAGTGGGCTCAGAGGATGTTGTTCCGCTTTGATAAAATCTATCCATCCAAGTTCAGAAATATCAGCTTTGCATCCGATTCCAGTGCCTCCTATTGGGACCAATAAAGATTTTCATTAAAATTGCTCCAACCGTTTAAGAACTCAGTGGCAAACACACGCACAGAAGAATTATATATTTACTAGTACTACATTTAAAACGTGTAAAAAACCGTCGTCGTACCTAAAAAAATATATTCACGTTAAAAAACTTCAAAACAGCACCACCGATCGGGTCCAAGATTGTCTTTCTACCTAGAATCAATCGTGCATATATATTTTGTGAAATTCTTAGTCTTAATCTTAGCATTGTGTGGTTTACAAGATTAGCATCTTCTACGAACGTACACATGTGATGATTCATATGTTTTTCATGTGTTTATTTAATCAAGGCTTCATTTTTTTACCTTTCGTTGACTACTAGATACAATTCATTTAATACAGACAGGCTTAATCATCATAGATTCAAAATCGAAAAAATATTACTGAATAAAAATAATAACCACCATTATATTAATTGAACTGATTAGACTTGAGTTGACATTAAGTAATATAATCAATGAATTATTTTAAGTTGACGTAATTTCCGACCGATGTAAAACGATTTCAGGTTGATAAATACGAGACCTGCCAACAACAATAGCTTCAGACATGACGTTGAAACGTAATTTAATTGTTTGCTTCTAGCTGTATCCATACATACGTCTCGGGGTTGGAGCTTGGCCGCTAGCGGAGCGAGCGTGGGAGCGGGCGCGGCGGGCGTATTGTGGATTGCGTCAGGCTGCCTTCTCATTGCACTGATTGTGCAATGCTGCAGAACCATACTAGACCCCTCTGGACTTGAATTTGGGTTAGTAGTTGATCTTGTAGAATTTCGATCTCTATGTAAGATGTATTTGTTTTAATAGCAACATAATTTTAAGGTGGAATTAGTAAAAAAAATCTACCAATTCCTTATATCTTGCTTCTAGCCATCACATAATAAGTACACATATATAACCATCAACAATATTCCAATATTCCTTTATTAAATTGTATTTATAATTACAAAGGCATTCTTTATTTACAGTCTTTTTATCTTAATAACACAGTATCGTGACAATATAATAAAAATAAATTGTATAGTATCAATAAAATTGGTTTATTTGTTCAGAGATGGGCAAGTCATAGAAGATTACCGACCTTCACCTCGCGATTTGATCGTGATCGCGTGTGTGCAAATCGTCTTAGCCGCTGCAACGCTCTTCAGCGCGGTGGTCTGCGCCCGAATCGACTGTGGTGCATGACGGGAACCCGCGGGGCCGCTCGCGCGTCGCCGCGTCAGCGAAGCACCCGCTCCCGCTACCGTCGCAGCTCCGGTTGACAACGTGTCTACAACCGATAACATGGAACGAGAAAAGGGTGGGCGTGTCGCTTGGCTCATATAAACCTTTAGTTCCCTGTGACGTACTTTTAATGGCATTGTAAGGTCGCGAGCTTGTCACAGACGACATGGGATTTAGGTCGGCATAACTTTTATCATATCGCGTTTCGAGAGACTGTCTTTAATTAAAAGTAACGAAAGAACTCTTTGAAATGGTGGATTAATTACACCTAATTAAGTTTTAGCTCGCATTTATTACGAAAACTTTGTCCTTGTGGTTTTACTTAGAAAGTTATAAATATATTTTTTGTAGATTGTTTATTATAACTTTTTATTTTTATTTATCATTAATGCATAGTATTGATTAGACTACTAAACTTTGTTTAATAAATGGATAGACTTGACAAACGTTCATGCATTCTTTACAGATCTGGGTTCAAATGTGCAGTATTTTTATAATCAATAATAACTAGTATCCAATAATAGCTAGGTCAGATTACAACGGAATACATGTAAATATTTCTCCTATTTTATATAAAATAATTAAAAAATAATACGTAACATTCTTATAATTACGTAGATATTAGTTGTAATAAACCATTATAGCTACCTATTATGATATTATTAATGTTATAGTAATTTAGATTTTTTTTTACACATATCTAGTACGGTTATAAATAATTATTCTAATATTAGTCATAGATCTTTTATTATAAATTTGTTATTTAGGTAAGATCGAATAGTTGAAAGTTTCTTCTGTTTTTACTATGTAACGGTTACTCCCGAATAATGGTTTTTAGTTGGGAATATTTCGAATCAGTTGCATGGATCGTGGTCACGGCGAAGTACCAACGATCTATGCAACTGGTTCAAAATATAGACAGTAAAACACGTTAAACGTGAGTTACATAATAAAGTTTTAGTTGTCATTATTTTAAATTAGTTGTATGGATCGTGGTTTCTATCTATCTATAATAGGTTGCGCAACATTATAGATCTCCATAAACTGCAACTATGCGTAAGATTTCTAACATC
>DWON01008621.1:0-12004 GCA_018251015.1 Phocides pigmalion okeechobee | reverse complement strand
GTTACAAATTATTGTTTTTATAAATATAAATGCTGTTATATCTATAAATGCTGTTTATATTTTTTTATGCAATATGACTATTAACTTCATCTGAAATATTGAAATGTCATCAACAAGTTAAGTAGAAAAACGGCTGATATTTTTGTAATAAGAAAAGAATCAGAACAGTACTTAGTTTCCTGACAAATTCACATCAATGACGCTGTACGTAAAAATAATGAGCTGACAACTCGTGGGTATTTTCTGCACATATTTTTAAAATTTCTACAATATTACCCCTCCCGATATCCATATTCTCACAGGAAAAACTTGTGAACAACGAACGGTCCACTCGACCGCCACAGGACGCCGTGAAATTACGTCCGAAACAATTGGAAACGCTCCAAAAATCACCGATCCGTTGTCTCTTAAAGTGTTGCTTTATTGTTTTGTCGGTTTAATACGTCAAGTGCCTATCGCGTAGCTGGCTCTAAAGACCCACAAAGTTATTTTGCGGTCACAAAACATTGATTGAACCGTATTTCTCACGACATAAGGACGTTTTTTGTAACTCAACATGGAAAAGGTTTTGTTGGAAGTATGGGAGTGGTTATCGAAACATAATTGATTTATAAAGAACCGTGTAGTACACTAGAAATATTGAGAGGTTCTCCGTTGCAAAGATTATGGGTTTGAAATTAATATGGCGTTCGTTTTGTACTAGAAATAGGAGTGTCCTTTATTTGAAAATACTATTTGCTTTTAACTTTTTGGGGTTAATATTGTCGGGACAGGAATGGAATAAAAACTTAGAAGAATTTATTTAGAACTTATATTACAAAGAACGAAACCATTATTTTCCTTTTCTCATCATTTTAAGTATAACATGAATAATTATTTTTATGTAACGTAAATAGTAAAGGTATGTAGTATGTACATAGGAAAGTATTTAAACGACCTGATGGCAAGTGATTAATAGGTACTGTTAATAAAAATGATTAACTAACTCCTCATAGATAGTAAGACGGAAACCACCGTTTTCTATCGAAACGCAATTTTTTAAGAATTACTTAACGCTGCAACGGGTGTGGCTGAGTTACCTACCCATTCTTTGTTTAGGTTCTATCTTCATGTAAACTGATTAAAATTTATAAGATTTATTAAATAAAAATCATAATCCGTTTTGAATCCGTTATTATGTGTTTCGGTTGGAGAGTTGCGGTTGCTGCTTACATCTAGAAGTGAGACAACCATTTTAGTCCTCAGGAGAAGCAATGCATCTGCTCATACGTATGACCTCAGACAGGACTGAAGCTTTGTTTAAGATTGTATGGGATGTTCGGCAGCGACTACTTAGTATCATAATTTTAAACGAATATCACAGCTGATTTTATACATTTCACTGTGAAACGCGTTCTCACGATAAATGATTTTAATTACCGACTTTTCAAACGGTCACGGTTAAACCTTATAATATAGCGAGCTTAGCCGTGACCACGAGCTATGCAACTGGTTTGAAATATCGGCAATCATAGATCGTTAATCGCAAGTGCTCATTACATAGTAATACTATGAGCCATGCTGATGTTACGAACTGATTCGAAATATCGGCAATTATAAAACGTTTCGACTATGCGTTAAATATAATGGTACATCAGGTGACCTGTGTCCCAGTTTGCTGGACTTCTTACGTTAATTAAAAACACACTTCATAACTTCGAATATTTCTATCAGGTCGTGAGTACCAAGGGGCTGTAATGAGTGTTATAAATCCCACGGAATCAATTTCACCTCTGACGGTGACGCCATAAACGCCACGCCGGCCGCCATTTTTCCGCAGCGGATTTGCGCTATCGCTCGCCACCGCGCTATGACCGACATATTCTTAGCTGCCACGATGTTTGGCCTCTGGACAGGAAACCTAAAGAGATAAATTAAATTATTTTTGTTCTTTCTTACGTAATTTTTCTATCGGCGCACCTTTTGTGAAACACTAACTCGAATGATGTAATAGCAAACACCGGGTACTCACGATTACCGCTTTTTAATTGCCGATATTTCAAACCAGTATGTCTCGTGGTCACTGTTAAAACTGCGGTGGCGGGGGAAACCTTTGACAGGTGCAAATGTAAGATTAATCGATCTACCCTACGTCTAGTTCGTTTTTCTTTTTTGGGTTCCATATCCGTCTTATTTATGTTTTGTATTCTTATAATGTACATATAATATTGTAATTATAAAAAATAAACATATTTAATAAATATTTTCAATAACAATCAACGCTAAGCATCCCGTTTCTTAAATACCTAAACTACAAAAAGGACTGCAATCATAACGAAGAACATTAACTTATTATGTAGATGCTTTTATATACATAGTTTATATCATGACATTATTTTATTAGTTTATTAAGGATTTTTTTAATAAAAAAGTCGCAATCTTAACATTAATACATTCGAAGTGAGACAAACATATGATGTACTGGTATATTTTTTTAAAGTTTAAAAAAATACAGTAACTTTTTAGACGTCTCTAAAGCATTGCTGTTCTAATAAAGGAATATATTTTTACGATTCTCACACCATCTCGCCCGATCCGATGAGTTAGTGTCTCGGAGCGCGGGCGACGTATGCTGTTCTATATTCAAATTGAACGACCCCGGAACGACCGCCGCCATTTTGTCATCGTCAAGACGACAAAATGGCCGACGGTAAGAAGCTTACCGGAAATGTGGTTTGCAAACGCGTTCTGTTAAAATATGTTGACTGTACGTCTTTGGTAAGATAATAAGAGTTAAATTACATAGAATTTGCGGTTATTTACTTGAGCGAATTTAAAATAAAATTTCGTTTTAATCATCGTACTTTTAAAAAAGAAGTTAAACGGGTTCATTGGAGATGAGTTGTTGCTATTACGCTTACAAGGGAGGCGACAGTTTTAGTCCACAGGAATAGCGACGTATCTACATGTACAAGCACATGTAATTACTCATATGCTCGAGTCGCAATCTGATCCTTTGATTAAGTGATTTTAAAAGATTGGTTCAAGTTTAAAATGCTTTTTATATACATAAAAAAAATATGAATATATAGACATTTTTTATACATTAATGGTTGAAAATAGGTTATCGTTGCTAATAAAAAAATTTTTTAAAGAATATTTGAGCACTTTTTTAAGAATGTCATGTCATGGCGTTTGAAGATTACTTGAGAGAGTATTCCTTCCAGGTCCTGTGAGTTTATAATAAAAATCTAGCTATATTTTTACGATGCTGGTAAAAATATATTACACAGATAATGCATCGTGGGAATGTTTTCTTAAAAAGTTCTATACACAAATTATTATTAAAGTAATACCATAACTAGTAAGATATTGTTAATAAAATGATATCATTTTTCAAATAATGACATGAGAGTTGGTTCCTATCTCGCGCAGAGAATTGTGATTGCTATTCAACGCAGAAACGCCACTAGCGTTCTTGGCACCAAACCGCTTGGGCACGCGCTCCCTTTCAATTGCTTAGGTTAGGCTTTTATTATATTTCGTTTTAAGATGTTCATTATTGTATTTAAAATAATTGTATTCATAAAACTTTAATTAATATTACGATATTCACGTGTCACTTTGCGAATTACTGCACGATATTCTTATCATCAAATCCCTATCAAAAACTTTGTTTCTTGTAAAACCCTTAACATGTTCATTGACAACAAACAATAGTACTGTACAATACAATAAACGTGTAAATATGAGTGAGATTTATGCGTCAAAAACCTAAATACAGTAACAATGGACGCTACCCGAAGCGAAATGCTAGGGTTGGTAACGACAATCGTCAATATATAACATTTCTCCTGATTGCATGTAGAGCATCATTTACAAGCGAAGCGAACATCTTAGTTTATATGTATGTATTTAGAGACAACCAAAAACGTTAGGCATGAACCCAGTCTTTTTTGAGGTTTGACGTAGAAGGTCGCTATAGCTTGTGAACACATACAAATTAAAACCGAATAAAAATTCCACCAGCGACTATATCTACAGCATATAAATATCTACGTCCAAGCAAGCAGTACTTAAGCCCTGCTTGACGTCGTGCATATATCAAGGGTCTCCATTCCAATTTAAATTAAATATATATTTTTGACTCACAACCCTACGTCAGCTCGTGTTGGCGACAATAGCCGGCACAACTAGTTATCTATTTAAACCTGGATTAGCACTCGATAAACCATGATTAATAGCGGTGGCGACGGACCGGGAGGGTCAGCAAAACAGTGGCAAAATTTTATACAAATTCATATATTCATTTTATTGGTTTTGGACTACTTATTTTAAAGGGCAAGGAGGACTTATAATATTTATGCATGATCTTTACATTTCAATGTTCATATGATTTTAACGTAATATCGTGAATTGTGAGTACCCGTTATATGTATAGTAAGATGTATAATTTTACTATGTAACGGGTATTCACGATTTACTATTTTTGATTGCTGATATTTCGAACTAATTGCGTGACCGCGATCCATGTAACTGGTTCGACATATTGACAATTATGAAAGCGTTAATCGGGAATAGTAGTTACATAGTAAAATTAAAAAATCTTCATAATTGAATAGAAGTTCTTTCTATGAGTACTAAATGCGTGTAAATACGTTGCTACTCTTTAAGAATGAGGTGGTCGCTTGTAGTGATTGCATTTCTCTATTTAAAAAGCACAAATCCTATTTTATAGCGGACTATAAGAGCGGTGGTGGTTACATCCACATAGAATTGATGCAAACTTCTGAAAACAAATGTATGAAAGGTAGAAGTTTTACAATTTTGTATTTATGACTAACCTCAAAAAAGGATCTGGAATCTTCAATATGTATCCACTGGAAACCTTTCAGTCAATCCATCGTATGAGTGGCAACAATAACTGGTATGAATTGATAACGTAAGAAAATCGAATATATTTTTTTATAAATACTTTTTACTATTTACTTGTATGATGACATTATATAGCATCATACAATTTATCGTCACGTCTCACGAGCCTATTCCATTTCCAAAAACTTTTGACATTAAAAAAAACCTTTTGTGCAGACGGTACACAGATCGGACGTATTCACAGCGATCCGCGGAAGGTGGCGGCGTGCGGCGAACAGATAGTAGCGGCAAAAGTGCGGATTAAAACAAATAATATAGGGCGTTGGACGCAGTGGGAAAAACTGTGTGTAAAAAAACGTTGCCTGAACGGACTCATTGTAATATTTTTTAAGTTACAATTGTAGAAAATGAACATGCGTGGAGGAGTCTTGATGATCAATTATCGCTGCATCCATTAGACATACATCTACATGCGTCACGGTTGGCCACGTCCTTCCTACCATGGACGTGCAAGACCGTGGAACGTGGACGTGGAACGACCTTCCTCCCGAGGTATTCCTTAAACGCCACGACATGGGGCTCTTCAAGAAAGGTGTAAAGAGAGCTCTCCTTCAAAGCCGGCGATGCTGGTGACCCCCTGGTGTTGCAATTATTCATAAGCTACGGTGACTGTTTTCCATCAGGTAGTCTACCTGTTTTTCCATCGGGCTAAAATATAAAAGAAACTACTTCAAATAGAACTAAATTCCCATTGAGTTTATATGTAGGCTCCTGAAGACTGCGATGGTTGCCTCGCTTAAGAGTGTACCTGACATCTATCAGATCAAAATACATGAATTTTTCACGGTGTAATATGAGAATAATTGCTGGAACCATTACACAAACACAATTAAACTCAAATATAACTAAAGTCCCATTAGAATTTACGCGTAAATCACATCTAAGGAATAAGATGTCTGCCTCGTGAATTTACTCGTTTAATGTCCGATCAAAACTCATAAAAAAATTCATACTGAATAGAGTGGTGGTCGGACCTGGTTGAACTATAGTTTGACCATCTCATTATGCAGAAAAGGAAATATTTTAATATTTTTGAATTAGAGAACTAAGATGTAATTCCTGGAAAGTAAGATTCAAGATGTCTATGGGCGGCAGAGACAACTAAATGCGATGACAACAAGGAACAATGAGTTCCTTCACGAAAGAGAGAATTAAGTAAGCTTCAGTGCTACTTTAGTTTGGGAACCAGTGTGAAGTCTTTCGAAACAATCGCACATACTACATACAAATATACATAACATAAAGACAAATACCATAAAAAGATAATGCAGCTCTTTTCTTGTAATATGTTGGTCCGACTAAGCTTTATATTGCTTTGCTTTATTACTTAAAAAGCACACACACATAATAATTTTTTTTTGTATGTGTCCAATTAAGCTATAAGATTCATATTGCTTTGTAACATCAATCTCAAATTATAAATAATTAAAAATCTCACACACAATACAGCTTTTCCTTTGTATATGTTAGTCTGACTAAGCTTTAAGATTCATATTGCTTTGTAAGATCAATCTCAATTAGAATTAATTACAAATCCGTTCATAAGCATCTCAGCAGCTAACATCTATCTCCAAGATATACCCAATTCCAACCGTCCGTAATCCCAGATTGAATTAAGTTCTGTGCTGAGATCGCGCATAATTCTATCGCATATGCATGTAGAGAAATCTACAGGGTGCTACAAGATTTGTAATTCAAATGGCATTTATTCAAACCTAATTCTTGTAGAACTCTTTTTGAACATCAAACAAGTAAAGTAAAGTAGTTTAAAGGTGGGAGAACTATAGTTCGACCGGGGAGGTACCATCGTCGCTCTCATAACCCGCCGTAAACCACCACAACGTAACGGTTCGGTTGGAGAAGTGCGATTGCCGGCTATACTTTGAAGCGAGGCGACCATCTTAGTCCTCAGGAATAGCAACGTATGTATTTACGTTTGAGCTCAGATAGGATTTCGATTGTGTTTGTGGTTGTACGTGGATATCTATGGGCTCGGACTATTTAACATCAAGTATGATATAAAAATAATCATTTTTTATGTTTTGGTTGGAATAGGCCCGGTAACTGCATCGCCTTATACGCATGACCTTAGACAAGGCTACATTTTTGTTTGAAATTTTACGTGAAAGGACGTCCATGGCAGGTAGAGTCCATTTTAACTTCATTCGATTAAGAATGTATATCCTGTAATATTTTAGTCACATTTTCAAGATGAAAATAAAAATATTTTATTGAAAGTAGATTTTTGCCAAACTATTTTTGAAAGTTATTAAAGTACCACCGTCGTAAGTTGCACGATGTGTTCACATCAAGAACAAAGTTTACTTACTTGTATGGATTTTTGTTCTGTTTCTGTAACCATTTCCATATAAAAGATGATTCACGGATGAAATGTAAATAATGAATAGAATCAAATATTACTTTTGTATGTAATTTACAGTTAAACAACAACTCTCATAATTCTAGTTGTTAGTCAAATAAATAAACAAATAATTATTATTTAAATAATGTAGCATGCTGTATAATGTTTGTAGTATGCGGTCCAGCGCTACAGGGTGTTGTAAGCCTCTCTAAGACGCTGGGAGCCACATGTCGGCCCACACCTGACGGTGGCATCGTCTCTGTTCCCAACTTAATTTATACTCTCCTGTATCCTGTTATGAATCTCTGAATAGTCTTGGCCGGGATTCAATTTAATACTAATCCTTTTAAAAACAAAACCAAGATGTTTTATGTTATAAAAGTAGACTAAGCGTGCAGTCCTTCTGATTTTAAGTGGTCTTGGTATTCCGAATACCGTCTTTACAGCGTATTATAAACTCGGTAACCGCGGTACCTCCCCCGGTCGAAATTTTGTTCTAGCACTTAGTAAAAAAAGGAAGAAAACATGCGAATCAAAGAACAGCATGGTGACCGTCTAGGACCAGCATTTTTCAGCTTAGGAATTCCCTCTGTCATTTCAAATTTAAATTCTAAATTAAATATCTGGTAGCTAGATGACGAAACTCTAGAAGGTAAAGAAAACTCAGTCCAAAACGTCCTCATTGGAATTAAACACTTTTCGCTATATAAATTTGGAATTGAATTTGGGCAAATACGAGTTATTCGTCACGAATAAATTTTACAGTAATGATCGAACTTAAATTATACAAAATTAAAAAAATGGTTTTGTTAAATTTATATGTAAATCAGGTTTTAACTTCAAAGATCTTTTTTTTAAGAGTAAATTATGTTTTATACCGTTATCAATACAGTAATAAAAGTTCTTAGATTATGTACATGACAAAGTAACCAGAACATAAATCAAACAAAACGGATCCATAAAATAATTTTAAATCCCACAATCGAAATTCGATTAGCAACCGCATCATAGCGGTATAAAAATACCGCATATCAACCGAACCGCCCCCGCATAAGTGATTCTGAAATCTATTCCTTCCAACTCCAACGGAGCGAGCAAATGTTCCTAACTAAACGGAATCGAATTAAAATGGTTATTGATTTCTTTTATAGTCCAACTATTGGACGAACAAATGTCGTTTTGAAAGTTTAAATTGATTCGATTATAGATCATAAACTTTGTTAAATAAATGTGCTGCGATAACGGATCGCGTGGTAAATAAAGTACTTTACCGTTTGTCCTTTTCATGAAAGGTCCTGAAAAGTTTAAATTGGTAGAGAGGTTTTTTATATTAATTAGCGTAGCGAAAAGGCACTTATTACTTATTATAATATCGCTCTTGTGTGATCAATAATAAATAAAAATAATTTCACGCTTAATATTCATTACGATAAAAAACATAATACGATAAAAAACATAAAATAAAATAAAATGTTAAAAATATTATAAAACGAATTATACATAAAAATAATTCCATCATAAATTCATTTCATTTCATTCTTATTATTATACATTACGATATTACGATAAAAATATAATACAATACAGACATAAAATAAAATGATTAAAAACATCGTAAAACAATGTAATTTGGTTTTCAAAATTATAAGTCATCTTCTAAAATTGAAAATTAAACACAGCAAAAAAACAGTTGGTCCAAACGTAAACCATTAATTAAAGTACCGTTTTAAAAACAACAACTCATTTGTTCCAAATCGAACCACATCATCAAAACCCTTTGCCGAAATAAATCATATTAAAAAAAAACTTCTATCGTTGGATTCAAAATGGCGCGCGCTAAGCGATCGCATCTAACAAAACATAAATTTAAATTTATAATCCAACACCCTTTGGCGCTCGCCCCACAGATACAAAAATCATTTAGCCATATTTTTCTTAATAATTGTACAAAGTGTTTTGAAGTGTAACGCATACTCACGGGTAATGTAATGATTGTAATATTAATTGTCAGATAGTACGAAATATTTATTTCTCATACCTATCATTTAGAGTTTTATTTAAGTAGCCTGAACTCATCTTTAAGTATAAAATATATAATAATGCTTGATATTATAGAAATTGTATGATTAATTCGTTAAATGTTTGTATTAAAACTATAATTAAGTAAATAAGCCAGTTATTTTTCTTGATATTTACCTTTATTTTATATCAGAAGGCTTATCTTATTTTGATAATCACTTATTTTAATGACAATCGAATAATCTTGAGGAAATCTTTATGTGTTCACGAAAGTTCCGCACGTTTTTTTAAATTTATGTGATAAGGGTAATATGTCACATCATAACACTATTGACTATTAAACTTCACAGTAGTTTGTAGGCAGTTCCCAAAATTCAATCAGAATTTTATCACTACAATGATTGTTGCTTAGTTAGTGTAGTAGACTATGATCGCATTATCTATATTTATAGAGGAACATGTATGCCTAGCTGTGGAAATTTATGTGGTACCTAGCACTGATATTGGTGACGATAAAACGTCTAAGATTTTAAAAGATGCACATAATTCGAAAATGTTTGTTTTACCTTAATATTACTATTTCAGACAAAAATTATCTAATTTTCCTTATGGCGCTGTCTCAAAAACGATTAAAAGACTTGCAAAAACTCGCCAGCTATCTTAATCTACGTCCATATACCAACTGTCAAAGCAAGAAAAAACAAAAAAAATCGAGTGCTTATCAAAGATCTTTCCACTCCCGAAGAATGGGGTTGGATATTTAGCATAATAAGTGACGCCTAACCAACGTTTAGGGGGACCGGGACGAGCTTATTGGGGAGTATGCGGATGCGAGAGGAACGGCAGATGATTCAGAGAGAACAATATCACAATCTTGTTTCTGGGCCATTACCTTTAATTAGTGGTACAGGACAGCAGGCCGTTTGTTTGGCGTTATGTTTGAGATAGTCAGTCAAATGTTGCGCTACTGAAACGGGTTATTTAGCGTTTGTTTATGTCAGCTGTAAATGGTTTTGTGTTCTCCAATGGTTATCGTTTGTGGTTACACGAATTTACATGGTTCGAGCTACTTTAACATCATATTAGCATCGGGGAGATTTTCTAAGTTTCAGTGGGCACGTTATTAAAATAAATACGATTCTGGCCCTGACGTTTTATTCATCATTTCATAGTATACCTAGTTCTAATTTAATATTCTTTACAATCATATTCATATCATCAATTATATATTCATATCTCGTCAATACTTTTAAGTTACACTAATGACATAGAAAAAAATTATAATATTATGTCGATAACGGCGAATTATTTTCTTAAATAAATGAGCACGTGGCTTAAAGGTCAATACAACAATATCACACGCAGAGATTTTGGGTTCAATTTCCAGCCGGACTTCAATGATGACGTCAGATTCGTTCTGGATTTTGTCATCGTGTAATTTGATTTTAATGTAAATGAAATCAACATGATGTTCCAATGTTGATTAGTTCGTTGACTTTCTGAGGTAAACCTCCAATACATATGTACAAACAATTATGCTTATCCACAATTACCTAATGAAGAAAAATGTATATCTAAACCCATACTCATTTTGTACTCATTCGTATTTAAGTATATTTTTTATTTCACCTTGGTAATAAATCACTAGTTCTAGAATATTCCGAACTTTCATAAGTTCGGAGCAAACGGATTAAGTTATTACGAAGTAGGTCAAATCTGGATTTTCTCCGGGCACAAAGTGGAACTGAGATAAACAAGAAAATAAGTGAACTTTCAGCATTTCTACAGCTATAAGTTAAAATTTATTATTTTTCCGGTGAATAAGTAGATAAGTAATAAAAATATAATCAATCTATATTTTTTTCTAGAAACATATTGAAGTATTCTTTAAAAGTAATCAAAACGCTATACTAATTTTCATCTTCTTTTATACTTGATTTCGTACAAACTCAAGTACCTTTCTGCAAAATATCACAATTATTGTTTTAGCAGTTTCGGCTGTACTTTGATTTGTGGGACACTCAAATATCATTCTCTGCAAAATACTAGAAATCTAGGTTTCAGCTATTTCGACCGCACGTTGATCTGTAGATCAGCCAAACATCTTCCTCTACAAAATATTAACATTTAAGATTTAGCAGTTTGGGCTGTCTTTGATCTCTTTAGGACAGTGAGATATTTTTTTGTGCAAAATATTAAAATTCTAGGTGCAGCTGTTTCGGCTGTACGTTGATCTATGGATCGGCACAAAATATTACGATCTTAGGTTCAGCAGTTTTGGCTGCCGTTGTTTTTTGTGACGGTCAGTATTTTGATACGTTAATTCCTGTATCAGTCAGATGCCTATTTTGGTTTACACAACTGCCTACCTGCCAACTGTTTCCCTACTTTTACGATATATTCATGCTATGAAGTCGCACAGCTAGTATTCAAATAAGGTTCAGTAAAAGCTCATTGAAACAATCGTCACCTTCCTTCGGGTTAACACGAACAAGGAGATCTTTCCAACGAATTAAACCTATAAAGCGGTGGGTAATAAACAGGGAGGGCGACACGGCTATGACATTAAATTGAGACATTTAACATTGAGTGCTTTGGGCTAATGGCCCCGACACCGTGGCTAAAGGTGGAATTTGGTCTCGTCACTGATCATTGTCTGATTGTCAGTTTGAGCGTTACTCGGCAATGATTTCTGTGATTTTGGGGTAA
>DWON01008620.1:0-12005 GCA_018251015.1 Phocides pigmalion okeechobee | reverse complement strand
TCAAGAAAGGTGTAAAGAGAGCTCTCCTTCAAAGCCGGCGATTCATTGGCGACTCCTCTGGTGTTGCAAATTTCCATAGGCGACGGTGACTGCATCCCATCAGGTGGCCCGTCTGCCTTATCTCCGGCTAAAATAAATAAAAAAAAACTCCAGCGCGGGATTCAAACCCCTTACCCTTCTAAATGCCGAAATCCACTAAAAGACTATCACGGAAGGAATATAATACTTAGCTAGTATAAAAGCTATAAATAGATACTTTGGCAAAGCAATGATTCTTCAGCCTTGTTTGGCCCTTAGGCGGGTTAAAATCTTCCGGAAATCGAGGCTATTAACTTTTCCGATAGTCGGGTCCGCAAATAAGAAGCTTTTGTGTGCGGGTTTACCAACGTATTTTGATTTTACCATAGAAATGCCATTTTACCAAATACTATAGATATTACCGTTATAAAAATTGGCTTATAGTTACGATGTCGATTCCCGTAATTTTAATCTATTTGTAATGTTTGTATCGTGGAGAATATAATTCGACTAAAATTTACAGTTACAAATTATAAAGACTTGATTTTAAAATACAATACATACATTTGTTTATTCGACAACATTTCTGATATTTCTTCTTATCTGTACTAATATAAAACTGTAGAGAAAGTTTTTGTTTTAACTGCGCTAATCTCGGGACCTACAAGTCACTGTCCATATAAACAAGGCATACAAATGGCATTTGTAAAAATAAAACGTGTTTAGTAATTTAAGGACAGTTTTAGATTACGTCACCTTCCGCTACGTTCCTTAAAGAGCGGTTTTAACCGTGGGAATGAACTGTTTCTATATACGGGATTTGAATAATGGTCAATTTTGTAGAATACACTCCTACTTTATTATTTTTCTTATTAAATGCAAACAAAATCTATATCTAATAGAAATTAATTATTATTAGCTTCATTGGTAAGCAAAATGACGAAATATGCAATCGTATGCTCTCTGAGAAATATGAGGAAGTATGTTTGTCTGAGAAATCTCTCTTGAGAAATAAGAGAGATTTCTCAGACAAACATACTTAGTGAAGAAATCTATACTTAGTGGGAAATTCATAAAGCGAAGCAAGCAGTTGGCAAGCGTAGTGGACTACGGCCTAACCCTTCTCATTCTGAGAACAATCCAATGTTCTTATATTACAGTAATAGATCAACGATGGATTTAAACTAACTATTGCTAATCCACATTCGCTAAAAATCATACTTTCACTAAAAGGTTTGCGGCGGCGTAGTTTTGCTTGAAGAATTTGCAAAAAACTCAACGACTAGGATATTCCGTGACGGACAAACAATTCAATAAACATGTTATGTACGTACGCATTATCGGCTCGCACGCAAAAGTGTGCGATCAGCTTGATATTGACATACAAACATTTACTACGAACTAATACAACCGGATTCTTATTGAGTCTTTAGTACAGGGTTGCTCAAATCAACGACGTTTACCAACGCATAAAAATATATACTATTAGCGACCCGGTCCAGCTTCGCTCGGGTAATACCGTTTATATTTACTTTATTTTTCTTTTATATATGCATCCAGTCATTACCTAGTTGCGAAAACGATTAGAAACATCTATTTCGAACGACGACTGAATTACTATATTAAATTAAACTATTTAATTTATCGCCCAATTTACAAAAATAACTTATTATTCACAAAAATTTTCTTTAGAAATCAACCTGCGTGTTCTTGAAATCTGTGTGAGAATCCATCTAGTACTTTTTGACTTTATCATGAACAGACGGGGAGACAGACGCGACGGGAGATTTTGTTTTATAATATTTAGAGATTTAGACTTACAGGCCGTTTAAATTTAATATTTACGAAGTAGAATCTGCTGGAGTCTACCCGGATTCTTATTGAGTCTTTAGTACGATATTGTACAAACCAGGGATATTTAACAACGAGTAAAAATTCATATTTTATGAGATTGGAGATCATTGTAATGTAATATTTACGAGTTAAAAGAAAACCGGATTCTTTTTAAGTCATTAGTACAGAGCTGTTAAAATCGTGGACCAACTTAAATACAACCGTTATTCATCTTGAGTTTGAATTCCAGATGATCAAATCAGGGAAGTTTAGCAATGCGAAAAGAATTATTCAAAGTTACAGGCCGTATAAATGTTATATTTACGATGTAAAAAACAACAGGAGTCGTATTGAGTAAAACTCAAGTAAGTAAGTACAGTCGTCTAAAACAGGCACGCTTAGCAAGGGATAAAAATGTATACTATTTAGTCTTATTTGCCATTAAATGTAATATTTACTAAGTAAAAAACAACTGGGTTCTTCTTAGTAAGGCTTATCCAATTCACGGACAATAATATTGTAATACTTAACATTTATATTACTTTAAAAATAAACTTACCAAATGTTCCGGCATATTCCAATCTTCGTACATTCTAGCTGCCAATGGAAACACCTTCTCATTAATTATCTCTAAAGTAGTTAACGTAATCTTCTCTAAACTTGAAAAGTATCTTTCATACACCCATCTTAGCTGCCAGTAAAGCTCTCCGCGCCTCTCTTTACTTACTGAGTGGACTATTTTCAACAAATTCTTAATATTTTCCTCTGGTAGAAATAAAGCTATTCGATTCCAGTCTATATGAGAGTTAAACGGCATAACTATTGCATCGGCTATAATTATAGGAATACACTGTGAGGCAAGAATGTCCATTAACACAGCCTGGGCGAGTCTAGCGCTACGGACCACCAAACAAAACATACCCTCCTTCAACACGTCCGGGTAATCAAACATCTTTCCAGTAGTGTATTCACACCTTTTCATATAGTCTATTCTATTTGACTCAGTCTTACATGTATCTAGTAATAGCAAATCATTTGACGAAGATGCTATACTTTGTAATTCAGCTAAATAATCCATGGGGATGTTCAGTTGTGTAGATACTATCATGAAATTCTTCTGCTTTGGCTGTGAGCTGTCTATTCTCTTCGCTAGCTCACTGTACAGTGGTAGGGATATATCGAAGCCGTATCGAAATGTCCATGTATTGAACCCAGTGCCTGCTATAAGGGCTCGACTAGTATTGAGGTCAACAACTGTATTGTAGTTCGGTGAAGCACCTGCCACCATATTGAAAATAAGGTGGTTTTCACCATTGTTCCAGCTGATAACAAACAATCAAAATTAGTTTACATCCAACACAATTTATAAAAAATGTTTTAAACACTTTATTTCAAAAAATGCAATAACAATACAATACTATGAAGCATGCATAGTCAAGTAAAACGATCAACAAAAGTAAGTAATGTTGAGCGTGGTCAAGAATTGGATAACTGACCACTACTGGAAAAATTCTAATATTAAGCTAGTATTCATAGTTTAATACATAGCAAAGTTTAAACCGAGTCAAATCACTCTTTTTTTTTCATGTGAGAAGAGTGGCACACGAGCATGCAAACCGCCTGAAGTTAAGTAGTTGCCGGCCATAGACATCCACATGTAACCACAAACACAATTTAAATCCTATCTGAGCCTGAACACACATAGTGCTACTCCTGAGGACTAAGATCACCTTGCTTCCAGGTGTAGCCATTAAGTGCACCTCTCCAACCAAAACACAAGTAATGCTTTACGGCAGATTATGAAGGCAGCGGTGCTACATCCTCAGTCAAACTATAGTTCTCCCACCTTCGAAACTTGGAAACATCTGAGAGACTACTAATATCTATCGTCTAGAGCCCCTTTTGCAAGTGTGGTGAGTATGCTACTAATCTTCCTACTAAGTGGGCTGTCCTGCCCAACAGTGGAGCGCAAAAGCGGTTACAGCCATACAATAACAACTAAATGTAATGAATATCTACTTTATAAGTTAACAAAGTGTTCAAAATTTATATGCTTGACAATCACTACAAAATAAACACCACATGCATATTAATTAAATAAATGTTGGTCATAAGTTAAACTATGTAACATATTATGCAGTAATTAATTATGTATTAAGATTCTATTTCTTGCAATTACTTATTGAAAAAAATTGTTTTAATTTATTTTCGTAATTATGGTGCTTATTGCTGCTTGTAATAAATAGTTTTTGTTACACATTGTATAGTAATAATATAGCAAGCTTTTAATAAATATAAAATCTTATATTATTCTAAAGGTGGTAGAACCATTAGAGCTCGCCCGGGTCGGTACCACCGCCACCCTCATAACCCGCCATAAAGCAACATGTTCTTCATGTGTTGTGTTTCAGTTCGGGAGGTGTGGTTGGCGGATACACATTATTGGAGGTGACCATCTTAGTCTTCAAGAGTAAGAATGCATCCGCGTTCATCCTTTAATAGAACTTCTGTTCTATTTGAGATTGGACATGGTTGCCCATGAGCTGCAGTGACCACATAACATCAGGTGGCCTGCATGCCCATTTCTTACTCTTACATTATAAAAAAAAAGGTGAGAGAACTTTAATTCAACCTGGGAGATACCATACCACCACCACCTTCATAATCTGCCATAAAGCATTTCATGTGTTTCCGTTGGAGAGGTACGGTTGCCGGCTACACCTTGAAGCGAGGCAACCATCTTAGTCCTCACGAGTAGCAACACATCTACAGTTGAGCCCAGATAGGATTTTGGTCGTGGTTATGGTTGTACACTGTATGTCTGTGGGCTGCAACTATTTAACATCAGGTGATTTGCATGCTCGTTTGCTACACTTCTCACAAAAAAAAACTTTAGAATAATTATTCAATTTATAGATTTAATTTTGTAAAAATTAAAACATGATTAAAAATATAGATTAGGAAAATTGGTAAACTGTCTTGTTTAACAGAGCCATTATTACTTATGCAAGGCTTTTGGGGTGGCAGAATATAGGGTCTCTAATAGAAAAAAAGCAAAATAATTTTCAGTTGAATTTATTTTTTGTATTGTACAATTCTAAAAAATCTTGAAAAAACAAAGTTTTAATAAAGATATAAAATAAATGTTTTTAATGAATTAAAACTAAAAGTGTTCAAATTCTCCATATTTCATATCAACATTGTTTTCATTTTGAGGACCCAATAAAAGAAGGGACCTCAAATCCCTTGTCCTTAATGGCTTACTGAACTGATTACAAACTTATTACTTAACTTTAGTCACTTTTAAGAATTTGTTTACAAAACAATTATTATCATGTCATTTTAGTACATTTAATATAATCATTTAAAAGTTTAAAAGTTGTTAAGATAATAAAGAACTTACTGGTCGAGGGACTGCAGCGCTTGAGACACATGTTTAGGGGAGAACTTCTGCTGATTCAACGTATCAATACTTGGCACCAACAAGCACGCAGCCTCTGGATCCGCCGTGTAGTAGCTACTCCGCTTTATCGCGCCTAAAATCTCGTAAAATTCCCGCGAAAATTGCGACACCGCTTTCCCATCTTCAGTCCTATAATCTTTCATCGGATATATGTATATCGTAATCTTATCATGCCCTCCTTTCCCACATCTGTACACGTTAAAGCAGTGCCAGTACGTACAATTCGAAACGCGAGGTTCCGAAAGGGGCGAATCACTTTTAATAATGCTCAACAAACCAACTGCATCTAAATTCACAGGCTCGTGGAACTCTGTCCGAGGCGCGCTGCCCACAAAAACGTTAAACACTACAGTAAACACTAACGATATCACTATAAACAAGAGTAGGCCCACGAAAAACCTATGATACAGAATTTTCCTATACGATATATACTTCGAATGCTTGCTCGTTTTTAGAAGTGACTCCGCAGCCATTTGTGTTTTCGACGATTAAATAAGTATTCCTAATTTATATATGGCACCCATTATTAGGTACTATCGATTATTTCTCATTCAAAACTTCATAAATTTGTAAAACACTGTACAAAGCAGAAGCTTCACAATAAATTCTGCGAACTGTCGCATACTGACGGACGTCTGACGGTCTCGGTCTGACATACTGAAATCGCACTTTTTCGCACAGATGTTATAGAGATTTCTGTCTATTCTATAATTGACTCTGTGGTTTTGACAGCGTAGACTATAAAACAAAAACTAGATGCATACATTTTCATACATGATAAGTAGGTACTACTATGTATATACATATCATGTAAGTATTATAAAGCAATAAATAATTATCTTAAATATTATTTATACCATAATTTAACGATCACTAGCAGTACAAAAACAAACTGAACGCAGCTGTTTGCTGACAACGAGATTCTAATTTGTCAAAATTTGTAAACTTTCTTGTTTTGCTGTCAGTTTTGTGTTGTGCGTAGTAGCGGTTTGGTTTCTGATGGCTTGATTAATTTTATTATTGTTTTATTTTTGTATTCCGACAAATTATTTCGGTTTAAGCTTGACCAGAAATGGCATTGCTACCTCCCGACCCCGTTTATACGATCCGAAACGTTGACAATACGCCCGTATATTCGTTGGCGTTTAGCTTTCTACCCGGCGGTCTCGAGAGGTTACTTGTCGGCTCGAAAAATGGATATGTTTATGCATACAACCTTCAGGTGAGGTAACATATTCCAAGGATATCAATTCCTGCTCACGCTGTTATTCAGAACTGCGTAAAAAAATAAAATCTGGCGTAGTTTGGCGTCCATTTAAAATTGCGTATTTCTTTGTTTACTACCCCCATTTAGTGACCTAGAAACGCAACCGGCTGCTGCCAGCCCGCCAAAACAAAGACATTATTTAAAGTAGTATTAATTTGAAAATAGACCAATTGTAAATCGCGAGATGAACTATTTATTCAATTACTCATGTAGGTCTTATTTTGTACATATTTTTCATCATGAGTTTCTGTAGTTATATGAATAATATATTACGTATATTTATCTGTCTATGTAACTACATCAAATTAATGTTGGTTTTAATGTTTTATTGTCAAATTAATTGAATTTTTATTTTTTTGCCTTCATATTACTTTGTTATTTTATTGTGATTTTATAGACACTTCATATCATTAATAAATATTTTTTTAGACAAATCGTGTGCAGCAAAAAATCCAAGTTGGTCAAGCTCCCATTCTTCAACTCCTGCACACCAATAGCCAGCTCATAACTCAAGAAAAGGGTGGAAAGTACAAAATTTTTAACTTAACTAACACTGGATATAAAGAGGATTGCGTTATCAACATTGATTACCCTGGCTTCTGCCGTTTCGAAGCCAACACAAAACTCGAAACACTTTATGTACCTGATCAGGAATCCAAAATATCTATCTACAATTTCACTGGTGAAAAAGTTGGTTTGTTAAAACCAGAGAAGGATTTACCGAAACTTGGAGATCCAATGTGTATGAAGTATATTGAGTTTCCCTGTGATAAACCTTGTTTGCTGGTGGGGTATGAGGCAGGTTGGCTGCTGTTATGGGATCTCAATGCTAGTCAATGCATCAGCAAGCTGCAAACTAAAGAATGCCCCATGTCAGTAGACTTCCATGTGGATCAACAAAGAGGCATTATTGGAAATGCTTCAAATGTGATACAGATATTTAATATAGGGAGAAAAGACTTAAATTTGACCCATAAGATGGATATTACTATAAAAAACCCAGGGATTAACAAAGTTCAGACCCGACAGGATGGCAAAGTATTTGCCTCTGGTGGTTGGGATGGACACATTCGCATTTTTTCCTGGTTTTCCCTGCGGCCTTTGGCTGTTCTCACAGAACACAGACAAGCGATTCAAGATGTTGTTTATTCTGCAGAAAAAGTTTCATTTTGGAATGCAAATATCATGGCAGCAGGTGGCCTCGATGGTGCAATCACCTTATGGGATTTGTACAACAAAAAGCAATAATGGTAACAGAGCAATAATACTTAATACTATAAGAAACAAATGTTTTAAAAGATTTTACAACAATTATTGCTAATAAAAGATTGAGATTGCTTATCCTGTCAAACCGAAGATTATGGTTTTCATTTCAATATTTTGCTAACATAATGATAGATGATTGTTAGAAAACTGAATTACCATCTGGTCAATTATATCATAGTGAGCTATCATCAAGGACACTAGGTTTCTTCTTTAATTTATCATTGTCTTGAAGATCATGACAGGGTTACACAACATGCAATTGAGATACAAACTGTAATCTAAAAATAAAATGTTCTCATTATATGCGCCAATTGCAAATTCAAGTTGGATAGAAAACATTGTAAGAAGTTGTAGCTGAAGATTGGTGCCAGTTGTTTGTTCTCATTCCTAATTGATATATATTTGCCTTAATTTTGTTTACAATGCCAGAATTGCCTTTACTTAAATGTTATTCCAATATGTATTTTATTATTATAGTGGTTAATTGCTAATTGATTTGAGACTAACTATTAGGGTGCCTTCACTTTAGAGTTTTAAGTTCTAAGAAGTATAATTGTTACTAGTGATCTGTTGCTGAATTGAAGCCCTTATGGTGCGCAATACTGTTAATTTATAATTGGATCTCAAGGTTATGTACAAATATGTAATAAAAAGACCCATCCACTGAATGTGGCCAAGCTGATAGACTTAAGAGCGACTTGTTGAATAAAACATTGCTATGACTTATATTTTCTGTCAGTCATGAGAACTATTAAAGCCGGCGAAATACATTAAGCCTTGTTTCTTTTCATCCAAACTCAGTTATTTATCTTCACTAAGTAATATGTACATATAGAAAATCAGTTACAAGAATTTAAATACAGTTCATTCATCATAAGTAAAATTCCGCTACAGTATCGAGTTTTATCGCGGTGATAAAAGAATATAAAAGTATTTAATCATATTCATGAAAAAGTCATAATATATCATTCTTCTCGAAACCTACTATTAAAAGGACCACCGAATTTGAAACGTGAATTTTTTACTGTATTTTGTACAGGTTTATTTATTTATGCCTCTTGTGTCACGACAAAAAATAACAGATGTAACAGTAAAGGAACTTAATGCCCATAGAAAATACAGTATATAGTAGTTACTAATGGAAATATCTACCAGTCAATCCTAGGTAGATGGTGAGAAATTTTTAAATTTATAATACTATCTGCAAGCGTAGGTAGAGTTTTTGCTACATTTATGGAAATTTTACAGTCGTACATAAAATATTGTTGCATGTTTCGTAAGCTGAATGTGAATCATCGTCGGCGGGAAAATATTTGTTCAAGTGAGTTTTCGCCTATTCATTGTGGCGTAGGCGTCAAGCAGCTTGTTTAAAGTCATAATAAGATTTAAATAATTCATTCCCTTTTCCTGAAAACGATCACTCTACATAATAGTCCATAAAGAAACAGAGATTTTAGTATACTACGTACTTCTATTTTAATATATTTGCGTTTGTGTAAGGTAATTTTAAAAACCAATGAAACTATTTATATAAAATGTTTATATAGTAATACTTAACTGGAAGTAACATACTTTTGTACTATTTTTAACTGAAAATATGCAGGAGGAGAAATTTGTACATGCTCCTAAAGAATAATCTTGCCCAAAATACAACTGAGCTGTCATTTCGTAAATTTTCAATTGCGAATTAAAACACTCCAAATATGTATATTGGTAAAATAAAAATTTGTCCGGACAATCTTAAAATTTTACAATAAAAATAAAAATATTGTTGGTTTAATACATTTGTTTCATAGTGTATCAAACAATTTGGGTCTCTTCGGGCATAAAAAGTATCCTAGCGTCACATGGATTCCCGAAAGACAATGCGGTTCACTTTGGGTAAAGGGTTTCTTTGGAAATCTTATGGATGGTAGCCAAAATTATAACACTATTGACATTTGACAAATGTAATATCTATTATTATTCAACAGGCTTATCGCCTTTGAGCCTCATAAAACAAAACTATGTAATCTACTTATTGTGCAATTTATCGATTTATGATTGCAATAAAAATGCAGATATAAGTATATCGTATGATTTATTTCATATTGAATCATAATTATAGTAATATGTTACTAGTATCACATGTACAGTGCGCTAATGCCTTAATTAATTATTATTTAACATAATTATAAAGATACCATAAGTAAACCTTAAATCTAAGACTAGCAATTGAAAGTATAATGAACTCTGTTCGGATTATCATGCTTTTGTGATATGTATTGATGAATATTATAACAATTCTTGAAAAGTAGAATAAAATTTAAACTTGTACGATCTTCCTTGTTTTAGGAATGAGTGGTTCCTCCTCAGTGGGGACCTCGACCAGTCTCCGCCGTTTCCTCAACGGTCTCGTGGATTCGGACGGCTCCTTAACTTTGGCTACAATTTTTGCCATCTTATTCCCTAGCCTCGTGATCTTGAATTTTGGTAGAGTTTGTTCCGGATTCGATTCGGTTACCTCGCTAACTTGTCTTTCCTCCTCGATTCTATCGTTAGAATCATTATGAGTTTCGATAAAATTAGACGGATCTGTCTCACACTGATCACTGCTGGTTCGAGGTTCCTCGTTCTTATTTTTGTTGCCGTTCATTGTAAAGTCGAGAGGCCCTTCAGAGTCATCATTACTGACTTCAGTTTTAACCCTATTCGCACAATGAGCTCGGAGGAACGAAGACAAGGGGATAGGTACCGGTATGGGAAGAGGTATTGGCAGTACGACTGGGTACGGGACTAAAACTGTCACCGGAGGTGCCTGACCTAGCGGTTGTGGGAAATTCAAGGGCGGAAATCGAGGTCGCTCTTGGTGCATCATACCAGGTGGCGGAGGCATAAATCCGTGTCTCGGTGGAAACATTGGGTGTCGAGGATCATTACCATGATTATGGTTGCCATCCATAAAAACGGGTGGAGGCATGCTAAACATTGGGTTCGGGAATGGTGGAGCAGGCATTTGGTGAAGGTTGATGGGATGCGGTGGCGAATGCATCGCGCTGTTTCCCATTGCCCCCACAGTAGAAGCTGGCGACGAACCGTCAATAGAAGGGCTGCACATACGTAAGTCTTGAGCCTTTGGTGTGGAAGCGTGCTGTCTAAGAGATTGGGAAGTAACGGTCGCTGAACATTTCGAAGTTCGACGCTTTCGTAAATTCATTTTAGTAATCCTGAGATCTTTCTTCGTTTCTGGCGACTTTTGAATCGGTCCTCTGTCTTCGGGGCCTTTCGGATTCATCAGCTTTGCTGTCGGTGCTATTGTTATTAGAGGTAGAGGAGATTTTCTGTTCTGATTAATTTGCGCTTCTGTCTTCTCTGCTTGCTTGCTTGTGCAATCGGGGTTGGGTGATCCAGATCGTTCAGAAGTTGGCGATACGGATCTACTCTTGCAGTTCTTGAGCCAGAGATCAGGAGTAATGAGGCTGGATGAAGAGGAGGCATTCACTAGATGAGGGTTGAGATCTAGGTGCGCCTGCGTCTCTCGGCAGAAGATGTGCATTTTGTATTGATTGAGACATTTGTCCGAACAGAACTGTAGCTGTGTAGCACCATCCTGGAATGACAAAACATAAATATTAAGAGATTTTATTCACAATGACCTCAAATATCATTAATATTACCTTAACTACGTATCGTTTATGTACACTTCCTCACAATAACACCTGAATCTGTTTAGGAAATTTTCATTTTTTATTGGATTCGGAGGATTTATATAATCGTCTCGCTAGTAAATTAATTACTAACCATGCTTCTGCAACTCAAGACTTTATGAAAGTTCTTGTGTTTTATACAACTAATCTATTTGCTGTATGATGAACTCACTTGAAAATCAACATAGGCAACGGTGTGTCTAACATGACGGCACCAGTCGCAAGTCTTGGCACGCTTGAAGTTGGCTCGTCGGGACTGGCTGAAGCAAAGCTCTGAGCAGAAGGTGGCACCTGCTTGCTGCAATGCTCCACCCTCGCTGGTAATGCTCTTGTTACACCAGGAGCACTCTTCTGTAACAATATTAATAAAGTATTAATTATGGAAGAAACTAAGCAGCGAAAATATATTATTATGTTGTTTTTTTTATCAGCGCTACATGTTTGTTACGCTTGGCTTTTAATCCTTTGATTC
>DWON01008619.1:0-12005 GCA_018251015.1 Phocides pigmalion okeechobee | reverse complement strand
GAGCATGCCGGAGGGATTATCCCGAGCCCCCCCACTTAACAGTGGGCGAGGGCTACTATAGTTAAGCCGGGGTGCAATCCCGAGTTCAGGCCCGGGCAAAGAGGGTGTACCTCGAGGCCCGTATTTCCCCGCTTAAAGAGGCTAGGACGTCTCCGATGATGATGACACAACAAACGGGGCTCCGCAACAATCCGCTGGGTCAATCCGGCACTAATATTTTTTTAAATAACAATCAGGCTTACTCTCACCTTCAATATCTATTATTGAAGGTGAGATTATAAACTATTTGACGTTATTAATGTTTGACAAATGAATATATCAAATATTATTAATTCACCGATGTGGCCCCACGATACCACAGTAATGCAGGGGTTCCACTTATAAGTCTATGTCGAATCAGTCAAATAATAGAAAGTGATTACTTAAAGGTGGGAGGACTATAGTTCGACAGGGGAGGTACCTCATAAACCGCCGTAAAGCATTACTTGTTCTTTCGGTTTCGTACTTTCGTTTGGAGGGGTGCGGTTGCCGGCTACACTTTGAAGCGAGGCGACCATCTTAGTCCTCAGGAGCAGCAAGGTGTCGACGTTCGAGCTCAGATAGGATTTCGGTCGTGTTTGTGGTTGTACGTGTATGTCTGAGCTGCGACTACTTAACATCAGATGGTTGCTACTCTTCTGACATGAAAAATGACGCTTAAAAATACAGTAAGATAACTGTATCTTTATTATATATAGACATGCTTATCTAATTTGCCACGAATAGGTAGTTAAGGCGCCGTTTTCATAACCCGCCGTAAAGCAAAATGTTCTTCATGTATTGTGTTTCGGTTGGGGAGGTCCTCGAGAGTAGAAACGTATCCGCATCAGGTGGGCTGCATGCCCGTTTCTCACTCTTTCGCAATAAAAAAAAATACACTTCGTCGTCTTCAGCCCGTCAATTCACGCCTGGAGGTAGGCCTCTCCCAAGATGCGCCTCTGAGCCCAGTCTTCGGCTCTTCGCATTCAATTGCTTCTAGATGCACAGCGTAGGTCCTATTCACCATTTGCCGAAAGGCAGTCTTTACTTCAAGAGCCATCCACTCCAACGATTATCGGCTCTTCGATAAATGTGACCTGCCTACTGCCACTTCAGATGCCCTTTGGGCTTTGTCAATGTATTCTCCGATTAACGATTTTAATTGCCGATATTCCAAACCAATTGCATGGGTCGTGGTCACGTTTAAACCTTAGCAGCTAATCATTAGCTGCTTAAAATATCTAAAATTTGCATCATTATAATTAAATTCATTTAGACAGATAAGTAGTGTAACTTAGTAACTTGAACGTTAAAACAAACCTTTTGAACCCTTTTCATCACCCGCAGTAATTTCGTAGCCATGCCAAAATGTTTCTAAAGAAACCTTATTACATTCCGTCTTATTCAGCATTCAATATACACCAGGTATTAATAAATTAATTAATAACTCATTAGCGAAACTCAGGCTGGTAAAAATATGTTTATCTAGATTCGTAGTCCGCTCCAAGAAAATGTCTGAAATAAGCGAATGGACTTTCCATTAGCTCCGCTCTGGTGAGGGTTTCGTTCGAATGCCGGTCCTAATTTTTGTTTGATATTTTTCTCACTACGTGTAACTCAATACCTACCACGCGTTTACATATTAGTATCAATAAATATTACTATAGTTATATTTATATATCTTATTTTGGTATCTAGTTATGAAGCAAGCAAGTTTTATCTTCGTCACCGCTGGCCGAACTGCACCTACTATAGGGGCTGACAAAACAAGCGTCGAAATTTGTTTTCGGCTATCGTGGCAATCACTGAATGAGGACCCTTTTACATTAATATTGTATTGCGAAAGGGTAAAATCAGAATAATAATGAGACAAATATCAATTCGTGTAATAATTACCGCAAATAATATTTGTCCTTGTTTTGTTGTGTTTTTTCAGACCGTTATAATTCTAAGCATTGTTTAACTTAAACTTTGTAATTCATGACATATTTCTTGTTGAGCATTGGATATGTGCAAATTAAAGAATTTCTTTGTTATCATTTTTGAGAAAAATTCGGAGACAATTTATCGATACTTTACAAACTTACTACGGATGTGACGATCATAGATGATCGATTACCTAAGCCAACTATACATACTAAAGACAGACAAACTCCTTGTTAACCATAAACATTTTTTTAAATTAAAGGTTTATAGCAATAAGTATGTTGTGCTTGTATATTGTGGGCTATTACGCAAAATTTCGTTTATGAAAAAATTGTACAATTTTCGTATTTTGCCTAATGATCCGTGGTCTAAACCACACTTTCGCCTAACTTTGAAGGCGAGGCTGAGCGACGAACGTCCCGCTGACCTGGTTAGCTGGGATCGATTTTAACTGCAGTCTACAAATACGGTCGATTTCCTTGATAATCATATAATAATTTGTGTTGTTAGATTTCTTCAAAAATACCAATTAATCCTGTACTTTTTATAACATTTCTGAAATGAAAATGAAGTTTATAGCTTTCGGTAGGTCAAGAAGAAATTTAGTACAGCCCCGACAAATCCCGTTTAACCTTTCGAATGAATATATTTTTTCAAAAATAAGTTGACCTTCTCAACTTACTCTTATTTAGTAACTTCGATTTGAAGAAATCCAATATCTTCTTCATCATTAGTTTTCCTCGGTAATACGGATATTCCTATAAAACAACTCTTCTATTACCTTCGTACATGCTGTAAAGACAACTGATAATTTGTTTAATCGAGTGACAAAATACATGTTTTATATCCTGTCACTTGACTATCAGTACTTGCAAAATAAGCCTTATAACCCGGTGAGTAAGGCAGAATGAGTTAGGGAACTCAGAAGGAACGACTGGAAGAAATTACGGCGTAACTGAAAGCAGATACACCGTAATTGCTTCAGTTAAATTCTATCACTGTTGGCTTATTGGCGCCAAATAAACCAACACGCATTGATAATGTTAGCGTATTCGTCTAAACTCCAAGGCGAGGTTATGCGGTGAATGTCCCGTTGACCCAGTTAGCGCGGATCGATTCAACCTGCAGTTTGCAAATGCGGTCGATTTCCTTGTTACATTTGCCACATTGGAATAACGGGCCTATCAAACACAAACTATAACCTCATATCACAAATAGATTACTAAAACTCTATGTTTTTTTTATTTTAGAAGAGTAGCCAGCGACCGTATTAGCCAATTGATTTTAATGGTATCTATTCTCCTTCACATCAACATCCAATTTAAGAAGACAAGTCTAACATCCTATCTGACGTCCTGCACAAATGGTTGCTATTCCAAAGGTCCGATGGTGGCGTCGCTTAAGAGTGTTGCCGACAACCGTAACTGTTCAAACGAAATACAATAATAGCTTTTCGGTGGATTATAATAGCGATGATGGTTCTTGCTCAGTCGAATAATATAAATTTTGCTTGCGGAATGAGAATTATGAAGCCTTGTAGAAAGTCACCACGACTAAACACTTGCAGCAGTAAAGGAGTCGTCAGCTTCACTGGCTTTTGTACCTATATCGTACCTATTTTTACAAGAGTCATTTTTGTACATTGATTTTATTTGGGACGGCTTCAATATTTGTTTGTCGATATTGTTGGCATAGCTACATGATGTCGTTAACTGTTGCTACGTGCACTATCGTCGATCTGGAACGCGAGTGGAGCGCATCGTGCATAAGTTAGAGGTACGCGGAGAGGTCATTAGCTTCTCACATGTGGATAACAAGCAATCGTTGTGATACTAACCTATATTTTTAACGTTGGAAAAATAACATCTCTGCAGCCCGTGGACATCTACGGTCAACCTCAAACAAGACCTAAGATCTGCTTCACATCATGCATAGATTTTTTGCTAATCCTGAGTACTGAGATGGTCGCTTCTGCACCTCTCCAATTGAAACACAAAACTGCTTCGACCAGAACCAGTAGGTCGACCGGGAAGGTATAACCGCCGCGTTCATAATCCACTGTAAAGTAGTTCTTGTGTTTTGATTGGAGAGATGCTATCACCGGCTACACTTACAAGAGTAGCGACCATCCCAGTCTTCAAGACTCGCAACTCGTCTTCGCAAGACTTTAAACAGGATTTTAGGTCATTTTTAAAGTTGGACGTAACTATCCATGAGCTCTAGATACCATTTTATATAAGGTTGTTTGCTATTTTTCCAACATAAAAAAATCAAAGTTTAACCAAAAAGTTTACCACCATAACCTCCATACAAACAACTAGCCTTTACTTGCGGCTTTAAGCCCTAAGTATGGATGATGGTACGTTACGCTATATAAAAACATTTGCAAAATATCAAGTTTCTGGGTTCACTCGTTTCGGCCGTACGTTGATCTCTGTCTAACAGTCCCGTCATCTTCTATATATACAGAAGACCTTATTCATTCGTGTCATATAATATTCCATCACAAATAAGCATCAAAACCCTATTCAAGTTTCCAGTACCCTGCGTTTACAATTTGGTTGGACGCACAACCAAAGTGTAAGGCGCAGGCAACCTCAAACAGATCGATGTACAAAATACTTGTGCACATCAAACGGACAACATTACATTAGTGAAATTGTTCCTTAAGCTACAACATCAACTCTCCACTTCGTTAGTTGAAGGGAGAAACGCTATTATCCTGGTCCTGACATGTACTTCAATTAGAATGTAAAATAATTTTCCTTTAACCAATTTCACGACGAAGTTCTGTTAACGGGAATATTATGCCTAAACACTATTTTTTTATTTCATAGGAGTAGTAAACTAGCGTGCATGCCAATTGATGTTAATTGATCATTGCTAACTATGGACATCTATCTTGAAATTTGGACAAACCCGAAGTCATATCGGAAGTCGTACGTAAAGGGGTAGTTACTTCTGGGGGCAAAGATGATCGCCACGCTTGTAAGTGACTGGAAACCATATATCTCAAACTGAAACAAGAATTACTTAATGACGTAACATGAAGGTGGCATCTGGACCTGCAAGGTCGAAAAAGTGTTCAACCTGATGCGGATAAAAGACCAGCCCGTCTATCATGAGTTAAACAACTGTGTCTGTCAACTTCAACTGGCATCAGCAGCCTAACGTGCTTACCAAGGCACTACCATCAACATTAAATTTAGCAACTTACGGTCACCCATCCAACTTTTGACCGCGGTTGACGTTGCCTTACTTCGCCCATTGTCTACACTCTCACAAGCAAACGCCGTATTTTCTTACAACAACCGCAGATCTCTTAACTTAACCCACACATAGTTGGAAGACTCTCAACCCTGACAAATTGCCTGTAGGCGAAGCTCCTTTCATTCACTAACAAGCGGCGGGAGTTTAATCTATGTTGAATAAGGGTCATTAGGGATATTATACACGAGACTTATGACTTATTAAATTGAAATCTGCTCAGTGACTGTTGCTGAATAATGCTGAAAGTCATTTATACTATATCCAAGGTCAATATCTCAATCATTAATATAATTAGTTAGTTATGTCCAACTTTTTAAACGTATTTTCGGCAACAAGCAAATTTAATTTTTTTACCAACTTCAAAAAATGATTAAGATAGTTAATACTATGTGTATGTATTAATACTATGTGTGCCAATTAGCTCGTAGTCTTATGTTTATGTTTGTAAATTAAAGATCATCGCTGAATTTGTTTATTTTACTATGTACTCATTCGCGATAACGATTTTTAATTTTTGATTGCCGATATTTCGAACCAGTTGCATAACTCGTGGTAACGGCTTAAACAGTTGTAGAGTTTAAAATAAATGTTTGTCACCAAATAACTAACATAATCTTTTAATAAACGATGTGGATAATTGGTTTTTATGACTATAACACTCTGTATAATTTAAAACAAAAAAAAACACTTCTAAACCTGGAAAAATTTAATTCAAACTAGATTCTTTACATAATTATTTTGGACGTCAATAAACTACGAATCTACATTAACTCCCTAAGATGTACCATTTTAGAGAAGAGGCATATTTCAAACATCACAAGAACTCCAAAATCGTTGAACATTTTCGGTATCTCTATGAACTTAATTAGACTCAAATTTGAATACAATTTGAAATACTTTCATTTGTTATAAATTATGAACATAAAATTAATTAACCTTAATGTTACAATGGAAAATGTCTACTACCTTGTATCTAATCTATAATAAATATTATAACACAAAGTCCCCCGCTGCGCCTATCTGTCTGTCTGTTCGCGATAAACTCATAAAGTACCGGACGGATTTTCTCACAGTTTTCAACAACAGGTAGAGTGCTTCTTGAGGAAGGTTTTGGTACATTATAAATTAAGTTTTTTTTGTAAATTGGTCGAGAAGTTAAATATTGACTGGATGCATAGATGCGTAGATTGTTTCATATTGTGAAAATGTATGAAACAAACGCGGACACAGCTAGTACCTGATACGTAACCACATCTTCAAATCAGAATACATCAGATTTCTAATTCTACCACCTTTTACTCCGAGGGGTTTAAAAATTCAGACTCTAAAGAGTAAAGGATATTCTAAATTCAAGCTTAGACAACACTGGTTAGAACCTTCGTTACAAATACATATCTTTCCCACATAAGGTACCTATGAACTAAATACCGTGGCGGCGCCAGACTTAAATTTGATGGAAGCAATAACATTTTGCGAGAGTTTTAGTGTCGCCAGAAGGCTTTTCTATATAAAAAAACATTTCAGATTTCAGAAGAATGAAACTCACGCAAAAAGGTTACACCAATACCTAGCTCAGAAATCAATGTAAATGTTGTTGAAATGAGTTTATCGTTAACAGACAGACACGACGACGGGGCACTTTGTTTTATAATATTTGAAGATACTATATAAGTATTACATGACCCTTCGAAGAACGAGGCCCCTCGGGGCATGAGTTTGTAGGCGGTGGCCAGTATCGCCCACGCCTAACGCTGCCTTTGAATACAAAATATAACACGTATACCGAAAATAAAAAGTAAATCATAAACAAAATAAAAAAGTAATTTCAAATATTTATTTATTACTAAAATTATTTATTAGAACTAGCGTAGAAAACTTATAAGTCGAGTTAAATAAAGTTTTCCAAGTAGAAAATAAGTCTTTGAAATCGCGCAAATTTTATTATAAAAATTCTTATATTTGTGTCACTGGAATGGCTTCGCCTGAAGCCTGCCGCCACCGTCGACTAGCGAGCCGTCTCTAAAAGCTTCGTGCCTTTAATATCTATTAGACAGATATAATAAAACTTTTACGGAGGATAAGTAAACGAGCGCGGAAGCCACTTGATGATAAGCGGTCTCTGCTGCCTAGTCCTGCATACTACTTATAAATGTTAATATTAGTGCAGCATTTTAATTATTCTTTCCTTTTTTTCTTCTTTCTCCTTTCTTCTTCTTCTTCTTCTTTTTCCTTCTTATTTATTCTTTCCATAATTTATCAAATCGAGTTCACGGATTCCCAATGCCACGGAAGCAATGTAAACACACAAAATGACAAATACATAAACACCCAGACCATACCAGAAATATAAATTCATAATACTGGTGTACGCCTGGCCGGGTATTGAAACCGGAACCCTTTATACTTTGACATAGCAGACCCGTACGACGACCCCGGCGTCACGCAGGATGTAACAGACTTGTAAATATGTTCCATAGACCGAAAAAAGAGGAGATTCTCAATTCGGTTGTAAATTTTAATGTTGGTTACCGCAGTACTTCGTCATTAACGAATCGATTTCGATAATTAATGTTTTTATTTGGAAGCGTATGCCTCTCGTTTGTTCCGTTTTAAATTTTAAAAGAAAATACTACCTTTTAACTGGGAAAACGGGGGATTTTTTTATAATTAAATAAAATATTTAAATTCGAATATATGTATATATTATGTGTTAAGCAGTCAGCCCATAGACATCGACGTACAACCACAAACACGATTGAAATCGTATCTAAGCTCGGATATAAAAATGTAGATATGTTGCTACTCCTGAGGACTAAGATGGTTGCCTCGCTTCAAAGTGTAGCCGGCAACCGCACCTCTCAAACACAAACAAGCAATGCTTTACGGCTGATGATTAGGGCGGCGGTGGTACCTCCCCGGTTGAACTATAGTTTTCCTACCTTTATAGTTTGTATAAATTACGATAGCCGTCTATTCTACAATAAAATAACTCATCGGCGATACTTTAAACTTATTCGCGGCAGACGGCGTGTCGCTTGAAAGAGTTGTTTCACCTTTAGAATGGCGCTTTTGACTCCGAGAGCATTCAGCGGAGGTGCATTCAGGCCCAAGGTCGCGGGTGAAGGCTGCGGCTGAAGTGTTGACTTTGAACGGCCTGAAAAGACTAACGGCAATGTTGGGGTGAATGCCGGTTCCTTAGTGTTTGTTTGCTAAACGATTTGAGGCCTGCTTTTTATTGAGTTTAATTAAATTGAAATTGAAACATCAATCGTGGGTTTCTTATAATTTATTGAAGATTTTAGACTTTTTGTTAGATTACCTATTTCCCGCGAGTTTACTCACGCAGTCAATATAAGTATCCATTCATACAAGTTTTCACATCGTATTTTGTCCTCGTAGGGTCGAAATAATAAAATTCCTGTCTTAATGTTCATTAATACTGTGTAAAAAACCTATCAGAAAAAAATTAGGACTCTACGTTTAGCGGTTTCGTCACCTTACTCTTTTAAATATATAGATGAAAAGCAAAAGAGTGTGCAGGCCAAGGCCTCTGTACACACGTTCGAGCAACAAAGTTGATTGCAAAAGTACTGCCTTCGCGGTGAAACAATTCTCTTGCGTTTTGTTTGGAGAGGGACACTTATGAGCGAGGCGACCATCTCATCAATACCAAGGCCTCTCTACTCGTATTTACGTCCAATCTTGTATGTGTGTAGACGCCAGATGGCTTGTACGCAGTTTTTCTAATCTTCCAACATAAAACGATAAGTGCTTTTTACTCCCAGGTAGATTCAACCACACACACACAGAGGCACACGAAACCTGAGCATAAATCCTTTATCATATTAGAGAACATTTATTTATTTTGATTTATTTATTTAAGTTGAATCAAAAATGACACCAATACAAAGGATAAGTAAAATACTTATCTGGTCATATCTAAGCGTCATCTCAATAATCGGTACAAACTACATGCAAATGAGCAGAAACGTGCTAAAACACAAATATTCCAATTAAAAATTATATATGAATTACAACTATATAATTTTAAAAGACACATTTTACTATGCGTATATAAGTATTTATATATAGTAATATAATCATATATTATACAGTAATAAATCACATAATTGTAAATATTTGCACGCCAAATTTAGCTAAATGTATGGGAAATAATGTTATTTAACAACTTTACTAGACTACATTTAATTTGCAAATAAATGAATTTGAATTTGAATTTAGTACATAAATTATATTAACAATTAAATTAAATGTCGAAATATAAAAAAATATATAAATGGAAGTCAATTCAGTCCAAAGTGTAATGATAACAATTTAATGGATGTGTATTTACACATTAAATGCAAGAAATTAAAATCGAATGAAGTTCACGTCACAAAATAAATTGAAAAGTGCAACAAAATTGAACGAGTTTTGTTGCTAATAAAATCTTAATCATAAACATTATATGCTAGTAATATTTTTAAACGCCAATAGGTAATAACAGTTTGGTACCGCAATAAACCGGGAGATTCGACGTCACGCCATAAATAAAGTTTCCAGACATAACTACCATTTAATAGACAACTTCGCTGTAAAACTATTTAACGTGTATTAATAATGTTTGACAAATGAATATATCAAATATTATTAACACACCGATGTCATCCCACGGTACCATTACCCTGGCAGGGGTTCTAAGTCTATGTCGAATCAGTCAAATGATAGAAAATTATTAATTACTTAACCTACGCAACACACCCTAAGGCTCCCTAAGGCAAAATAAAATTATACAAATTTCAATCAAATTCATTCAAAAAATATTCAAATTATCCTTAAAAATAAATGCTCCTACAGACAGTCCTTACTTAACTACTTCTGTAAAATCAACTCAAACCAAGTATCATTAAACAAACTTAACAGATCTAAGCCATCTTGTCCATCCAAAATCCCTTACATTAAATCCAATCCATCGCAAACACAAACCTTTGTCTCGAAACAGAGGGATCTTGATCTCCAATTGCGATACTGCAACGATGCATAAGAAACAAAAGGAAAATTGCAGAAAAACAAGTGTCGCCCGCAGCCAGCGGACCAGACATCCTTCGATTAATCTCAGAGATGAGTTATGCTATTGTCATTGTAATACGTATTGTATTAGTTAGAACGAACATTCCTTTTTGTCTTGTTCTCCTTATTCAGTATTACGGACGAGATTGAAAATCCTTTATTATAAAAAACAATATGTAAATATCTTTACATGGAATAGCAAACGAGCTTGCAGTATGTACGTTAAAAACATATCAAGTTTTTTATGAAATTGACGCGAAAACGAGCTTGTAGAATACCTAATGGTTATTAATGGCTACTCTTGGATATTTGCAACTTTTTATAGGACTGCAGTCTGATATGAAGTCTATCACAGATGTTCAAACGCGCTTGAAAACTATGAGGATCGACTCATAAATGAGCCTAGTACACCATAATTGAATTCAAACAAATTCTTGGAAATAAAATTCTTTTTAGTCCATAGGTTTTACAAGACGACGTCGAACGGCAGGATGGCCTGGCTAATCCCTTGGAAGCGGGGAATGTCCTTCATAAGGAACACATTATGCATCGATACGTTGGCCCTTGTCGCTTGTGCAGAATGGTGTCGAAAACCAAACGGCGCAGATAAGTTTATCCTAATATTGCTTACGTGTTTGTTCCCTTAGTATTGAAACCTCAGGTCCATGAGATCTGAGTACCAACAAATGTCTGAAATAACTAGTTTCACGTTTTATCAACGCCACTGGTGACAAAAGGGCTGGTTCATATAACAGAGAATTCAAAGCTGGTATACAGCCAGCCTTTTCGGCCGCATCAGCACAGACTCCCTATAGATTGTTTCGGTTAGGTTTTTATTCTAATTAGTTTTACGCTATTGCATCTTATATTTATGTTGAATAAATATGTAACTTTAGTTAGTACATGACAAAATGGTTATTACTGCAAACTGTATCAATGTGAACATTGACATTTCCAATTCAATTCCAAACTTTTTATCCTTCTCACAATGCACTTTACTGCTGGCATCTAAACTCATTTGCGGATAAAGCCTCAGTTTAAAAAGTCTCAAAAATGCTAAAGACTTTTCACGAATATACCTACAATCTCTCCAAAGACAAACAAAGTAAGAGTGTAAGCTAGGTTTCCAATAAACACCGTAATTTATGCGCCTGTCAGCCACGTCTGGAGTATTAGTTTGCGCTTCACTACATCATGCGGGGTTCCTCATGCAGAATAAACAAGTAGTGTTTATGTTAGCTCGGCTTTTCACCTAACTTGCCTCCTGTGCCTCTTGGACAGTTAATCGAAGTTGTTTAGAAGTGCAATTGACCGTGCAGTCTACTTCATGGTAAAATCCCAGCTATATATATTAGTAACTATGTTCCGGGTACTCATGATTAAGGAATTGTCCCTGTAGCGCGGGACCAGATTAGCGCTACGGTATCTCTTGTCTGTAGTAAAAGGCGACTAAAATGAGGATGCTTGCTGAGATTTGGTACGTAGCCTTTTCGTTTGAAAGGGTTTAGGTGCCGCAAACCAGTCGCTGCCTCCACGGAGAAGAAGAGCGAAGGCCGCAGCGTCGGATCGGTCGCCTCTCCCACTTATGCGGAGGAAGGGTGAAGGTCCATCGTCATCATTATCGATCCGCTAACCTTCTGGAAGCTCCTCCTTAACGCTGCCCCGCAACCACATTACGGTCGCCTGACCGCGATGTGAAGCCAGCCCAGCGGGACAGCACG
>DWON01008618.1:0-12007 GCA_018251015.1 Phocides pigmalion okeechobee | reverse complement strand
CCATAGACATCCACGTACAACCACAAACACGACCGAAATCCTATCTGAGCTCGAACGTTGCTACTCCTGAGGACTAACATGGTGGCCTTGCTTCAAAGTGTAACCGGCAACTACACCTCCAACCGAAACACAAGAAAGGCTTTATGGCGGATTATGAAGGCAGCGGTACCTCCCCGATTGAAGTATAGTTCTCCAAATTCTAAAACCTATTTTTTCAGATCGGCAGTGCAATAGCAACCATAATGTCAGGGTATGTTGTCGCTGCCGGCGCGGCAGTGATGTCCGTCTACGGTGATGACCCGGAGGCGCATAAAATAGGGGTCATTATATTGGTTATGGGCATTATCACTTTGATAACAGTTGGATTTTTACTCGCATTTGTCATTGTTCTACTCGTCGGCTTGCATAAGGTATAATTTTGAATTCATATATTTATTTTGAATCGTCTTTACTATAATAATAATGTTATGCCAAAATGCATAGAGAGAAATAACCTTACATAGATTGAATTTACCGCAAAATAGGTGCCCAATGTGTGTGTGTGTGTGTGTATATATATGATGGTGCAATAAATAGGTGATGAAATTTCTTTGAAATTGAGGATAGTTAGTTAAAATTTATTGATAAAAATATTTTGATTTTCATTTTGATTTTGTTTCCAGGACAAGCCGGGACATGTGAAGTGTTATCTAGTCTACAGCTTGATCTTTTTGGTTATATCCTTTATTTTGTTTATCACGGATGTTGCGACTAAGGCTGTAGCCTCGGATATTATTGTCCGGATCCTAGGTTTATGTAAGTTACATTTTACTTAATCGTCAATCTTTCATTATTTACAGAAAATGAAACGAACAATTTTTATGCTTATATCTCTTCTATGAATATTATAAAACAATGTCTCCCCTCGCATCTGTCTGTCTGTTCGTGATAAACTCAAAAAGTACTGGACGGATTTTCTCACAGTTTTCAACAACGGGTAGAGTGATTCCTGAGGAAGGTTTTGATGCATAAAAAGTTTTTTTGTAAATTGAGCGAGAAATGAAATAGTTAAATTCAATATAGTAATTCAGTCGCCGTTCTAAATAAATGTTTCTAATTGTTTTTCGCAACAAGGTAACGACTGGATGCATGTATGAAAGAACAATAATATAAGTAAATATAAATTTAATTCCTAGCGAAGCTGTTCCGGGTCGCTTGTAGTTATAATAATCGAGATAATAATTAAACAATGCAGCAGTAAATGTATTTTTATCAAACATATATATTTATTTATGTACTTTTATTACTTTTTAATGACGTACGTCAGATATTAATTATACGACGTACATTAATAAGTCGTTAAATACTGAAATAAAATTATATAATTTAGTGTTTATTGCGTCAATATAACTGATTTATCAAATCAGTCTTGTTAACCTAATATTTTTAACTGGAAATATGTATCTTCTAGTCTCTAAGTACCTACTTGAATCCTATCATTATAATCTCAGTCATTACGTCATTACTGATGTTTATTATTACCCATATATTATTTACCCATGTAAAGTACCGATAATAACTTTTTATCGTTATTCTTACTAACACTTAACCACATTAAAAATAAAAAAAAATAATTTCATTATGAATTCTTACTCGCCAGTCTGTATAATTTATATAAATAAATAAAATTAGAGTGTCTGTTTTTAATACTAAAATAATCGGGTTACTGAATGCATATGTATGTATACACGGTACATATACCAAAATTACATTTTTTACAGTTTTTGTCTGTCTGTTTGTTTGTTTGTGCCGGATAATCTCTGGAACGGCTAGACGGATTTTGAAGAGACTTTCACTGGCAGATAGCTTATGTAATAAGGAGTAACTTAGACCACTTTGAAAAATAACTTTTTGGTAAATTCAAACGCGGATGAAGTCGCGGGCACAACGAGTAATATGTAAAAGAGTAAGATGACTGCTCGATGAATAGATCAATGCACAGCTGAACAGTGTTGGGAGATATTTTTGCCCATCAATGGTACTTAGAGAGGATTCTAGCCAGATGTTATGTTATTGCAGAGTTAATATGAAGGGTCCTATCACCTTAATGTTTATAATATTTCCTTCCTTATAAAAAAATGTTCTTGTAGTAATAATGAAAATATTTCCATTGCAGTGTTCAGTACATACATCATACTTGTGATCCGGAGTTACTACTACAAGATGCAGGAAAAAGACTCCAACCGGGCACCGCATTACGTCTCTTAATTTATATAAAAGTTATGTGTAAAACTTAATATAATTTTAATTCTACTTAAATGATTCTAGTTCTTTAGACCCGATTCGTCCAAACAACTACAAACTAATTTTGGAAAAGAAAATTCTAAATTATTCCTATTCTATCATCTATGGTTAGGTTTATGGTATTCGTGGGTTATGGGTTCGTATATTCGTCCATGTAAATCCAATTTTAGACTATATATTTGGATTGATTTTCAGCAAAATGGTGACAAATGTAAAAGGTATTATTTCCGACTGCATTTTTTCTATTTGTCCAATCAACTTGGTTTTGTAGCCTCATAATGTCAAATTATAATTTTTATTTATCGTAGTGTCAAATAGAACAAACATAACTAGTGCTATAACAGCTGATCGATGTCCGCCATGACAGATTTTGGATTAGCAGTTGATAAAATGGAAATGCGGCATATTAAAAATGTGTAAATTGTTTCCAAATAAAAACTTTTTGAGTTTGGACGAATCGAGCTTAACTTATTTAGTTTATAAGATTTTACTAAACCTCACTTCATGTACCTAAATTAAAGTATTTTTTACGTTTATTAATAAATTTATTACAAAAAAATTGTGAACGTTTTCTTACAACTTTTCTTATCCAATATACTTATCCAAAATTCGACTTTTATAAGGATTTCTATATGTGACGATAAGTAAAAAATTTTTCGCGTGAGGCAATTTGTTCCGGTCGAGAAATGCTTGCTGGTTCATTTGCAGATGAGCCAACCTTAGTCCTCGAGAGTAGCAACGCGTCTATGATTGGCGTTGCGTAGGATTAACGTTCCTGCTGGAATAGTTAGAGATGTCTATAGACACCATTGATCACTTCCTTACACAATTAACAAAGTGATGTTAATTGTCTAAGTGATAGAACAAAATTTCGACGGGGAGATACAACATCCGCCCACACAATCCGCACTAAAACAGTTGCGGGGTACACTTACAAGCGATGCGACCATCTCAGTCCTCACGAATGGCAATGCAATTATGAACATCGTCAGGCAGAACTTTAGTTCCGTGTCAGCTTAGATATGGATGTTTATGGATTGTAGAAACTATTTATTTTATAGTCGGATGGCCTGAACACTAGTTTGCTACTTTTTCAAATTTAAAAAAACGAACTACATAATATCTTGTCATTTTTATTTAACAAAAATGTTTCTTCGTTCTCACTTTCGCTACATTATAAAGAAACCTAAAGTTTCATGATTCTAGATTCAGCGGTTTAGGTAATGCGTTGATCTCTTAAGTTGATTGCGTTCCTATTTTTAATATATTATTATAAAGATTGTTATTAATGTTGTTTTTACCAGGTTCGTGGAGAGTTTAACACAGATTTTTCTACGTAATGTGACCAGACAACAGGACGTCACGTCATTGATTTAAATTCTAGACTTACTGACGCCGTCTGTAGCATAGATTGGTAACTTCAGAGACGTCCAGACGTATTATTATGCAATGTATACTAAATATTACGTCAGGTTACGTTTTTAATCAACTAAGAGTTCTCAATCAGTACAAAAGTTCTTAATTCGTTGTATTGTTTTCCATTATGAAATATTTTTTAGTGATAATTATTAAATTCGTGAACCGTTATTTGTTTTAGGATATGCTATTCAACTATTTTTCTTTTCAAATAGGACTTTATCGTTACTTGAGATTGGATGTGGGTGAAAAAACAGAAACGAATAGATAATGACGAATAGATAATATAAAAAAAACTCCGTTGAGTTTCTTGTCAACTCTTCTCAGTAGAGGTTGAATTCCAAAGCATTACAAATAGGGCGTCATCCCTACACTAATTTCTCTTCAAATTTAAAGGAGACCAAAATAAAGTATAATATCCAAATACAAAATAAAATTTCAAATCGGTTAATAAATGTGATAGTTATGAGGTAAGAGAAAAAACAATTTAACTACCATTAATGCATTTGTAAGATAGTAGAATTTGTACTAAAACAATTGAGAACTGAGATTTTTGAAAATTTGAACACGTCACTGTTTGACAAAGTCACAAAACAGTGACGCGTCTGCGTAATACATTCTATGGTCTCTTGGAGGTTGTGACCGTTACTCCCCCAAAACTCCAGTCCGTCGCGCGTCTACTTCGCGTTCACAACATCACACATTGTGCCAATTGGAGATAAATCAGTGTAATACGGATTAAGGTACTCTATTCTATATTATTTGATTATGAATTTGGTGTTTTACCTTATTTTATATGTACACTAGCGACCCGACGCAACTTCGCTCGGGTAATGAAGTTTATATTTATTTACATTTTTTTTTTCATACATACATGCATTCATTACCTAGTTGTAAAAACTAAACTATATTGAATTTAATTATTTATTTTTCGCCTAATATCAAAAATAACTTAACTTATTACGCATCAAAACCTTCCTCAGGATTCGGTGAGAAAATCCCCCCAGTACTTTTTGTGTTTATCGCGAACAGACAGACATAGCGACGGGGAACTAAGTTTTATAATATTTAGAGTTAAAGGTTACTAGTCTATTTTTATTTAATGCACTCGTAGTAAATGAATAGACAAGCAAAAAGTCTTGTCTATATTTTCTTCCATAACTTTAATTTAACAATTAAAATATTTTTTACTAAAACTAGAGAGTGACTACCTATCGCCCTCATATTAAGTAAAGCATTACTTGTATTTCGGTTGGAGAGGTGCGGTTGCCGGCTACCCTTTTAAGCGAGGCGACCATCTTAGTCCTCAGGAGCAGCAACATATCTACGTTCGAGCTCAGGTAGGTCTTCAGTCAGTTGATTGTACGTGGATGTCTATGAGTTGGGACATACATGCGAATAACATGTCGTATCGTGATGGAGTCCGTTGTTACTCAGCATACCTGATCACTGTACAATGTTTTTTTTAATTTATTGTGATAGAGTAAGAAATAGGCATGCAGGCCACCTGATGTTAAGTGGTTACTGCAGCCCATGGACAACCACGTCCAATCTCAAATAGAACAGAACTTCTATTTAAGGATGGACGCGGATGCGTTCCACTAGATTTAACAAATTAAGTAGGATTATTAACAATTATGATTATGTATGGTTTTCTAGATTTTTGTAATCAACAATGGGGCTGCCGCAGCTAGAGACATGCTGTTGTGTGTTTGACCTAAAAACGGGTAACATTATAATGGGATGCTTGAACGCAGTAAGTACTTTTGGTTTGATTGTTAATAGTATCAAAAAACATGAAACGCTCAACGTACATAGGTTTTATAATTAGTGTTGTCTAAAATTTTTGTAAATATTATATTGAAATTTACAAAAAATGAAATACCCTTATAAAACTGAAAAGCATAAGTTACGGTTTATAGCTTTGCAATTGAAATATTTGCAGGAGTAAAGCGCTAGAACATTTATATATTTTAAGAGTACGGAAAAAATATAACTGTATTTATTACTTCTGTATTTTGAAATAAACTGTGTTTTGTAAACTTTGTGAAATAACTTATTTGCCCAACGACTTAAAAATAAATTATTCTCAATTTCCATGCATTTTTATGTCTGTTACCACGTCACTGTGCTTTTTATTAATATATCTGGGAAATTATTTTCATTGTAAGGGCAAAAATACGGAATAAAGTTTTCTATTACAGTTTAATATAATAGAGTCTTAAATCTATAAATATATGGACACAAATAAAAATATATTAGCATTCCTAAGGATAAAAAAATATAAGAGTATATAATAGGATACAATGTCTTTGAAGTATGTTGTTTTTTTAGTGTCAATGATAATTTCCAGGTATTCTCATTGACGTTAACGATAATAATGGTAGTAGTGGCGTGCACACTCGAGCCTATAAAGTATGGAGAGGGCCAGGAAAGAGACTTGAATGCCGAAGCAGCCGTCACCGGTCTCTACGCTATGTCTATCATACTCGTCGTAATGTTCCTAGTCAAGTTCTGTTTCGACATGTTCTTCGTGTATGGCGTTGTGGTGGTAAGCTGAAAATTTTACTTATAGCCTGGTAAAAGCCCGCTAAAGGGTATGTAAGGGGGCAACGGAGTCGAGCGGCATTTCTTAGGGATTTATTCCTAAATCCCCACTCAGGACTTATCCCTGGTGGGTTCCAAAAATACCCACTAGACTGTTTAGTAAATTAGTAAGAATTTCTGAAAAAAAAATTAATAGCTCCAACAGCGGAGATTTTAATGGAGATTTTTAGAATCATCGTTGTCATGTTATATTTAGAAAGTACTTTTCTGGCAATATCAAAATAATAGTTGCAAGTAAACATACGAGTAGGAGAGACAAAAATGAGGATTGCACGCAAGTGTTCATATAGCTATTTGGATTTTCGAAATTTTGTCTATACTTGCATTAATCTGCGGCTTTACCAGTGAAATATTATAATAATATATCGCTACTTCAAAACAAAAGGGCCACAATGCGAATAGAGTTAATTATATAGGAGAGCCGTTTAAACCTTTCAAAGTCAGGTCTTGTATAATTGCTCTGTAATTTTAAAACTGATAGAAAGATATTTTTATTCTGCTTTTAACGATTGATTCGGATATGTGACCGACAAAATTGGAATTTTTACAATAATAAGGATTTTGAATATTTTTGATTTGTGGCTCTTTTGTTTTAAAGTAACGATATATGGTTAAACGCCTGTTATAAACTCTATAGCAACACATAATTGGAAAGTATTGCTAGATAATAAGGTTATCTTAATTAATACTTATTAGAAAACACGGAGTGGTGCCCAAAAAAAACAATAGGATACAAATAACTAAAACAAAAAACTTCAATTTATATTATTGGTGGAAAAATAGTTAGGAGCTTTTTTCCGTGAGTTATGTCCGTTTTTCCATTAGGACACATAAATCATGACGTGACCAGAAACAAGCACTCTATATTCAAATTTTGATGAAGACTCATTAGTAATCGCGTTAGAGACACAATCAAACGGACAAAACCAAACGGACAACGTCTCATTTTTACATATATACATACACAGATGTGTAATACGCGGCGTAAGGCGCTTCCTACTGGTACATACCCGTGTTGTACGGACAAATCTGTATGGATTACGGGCGGACACAAGTGCTGTTTGCATCGGCGCTGCAAGACTGGGAGCGGAAATTAGGTCTGTATATTCGTAGATGATACATAGATGCTAAAAAATACAATATTTCAATGAATTGTCTAGAGTCTAGTTTCAGTCTAGAGAAACAAATTCCAGTTTAGTACCGCCTCTCACAACGCAGTCACAAAATTACCAATATTTCGAACCAATTGCATGGCTCGTGGTCACGGTCAGTTTCACCGTTATGTAATAAAATGTATCGTCCCATGATACTTTCAGGAACGCGCCGGGATCATCAAGGCGTACTTCATCATGTGGGTGGTATTTTTCCTCCTCTCAATGTTCACGTTTTTCGTCAACGTAAGGAATTACAGCGCCGGTACCATTTGTACGGAACTTTTCTATATAGGTAAGGTAATTTGTTTATTTTATCTTTTATTAGATTATGTTTTATATATGTTTTTATAATAATGAAAATTTTAAAATTAATATACATATAATTGTAATAAAAGCCTAACCTAAACAATCTAAAGGGAATTCGTGCCCATGCAGCATGATTCAACAACGCCAGCTGCATTCCCGCGTTGAATAGCGATTATATATATTTTTATATATTTTATTCATATATATAGGTAAGGTAAGTAAGCTGTACCGTGGCGAAAAACCTTTGAAGGTAAAGGTTACCCGATAGCGTGGAAGTGATGCCTGGTTATGTGGGATTTCTATTCATGAAAAACCTCTGGGTAGCCTTCAATGCGGAGAAATGCGGGATCATCGGAGAAATGCACCAGTACAACACCCTGCTTGGGGTTTTGCCCGAGGATACTCGCGTCGCTGACGTCTGAAGCTCCCTTTTTTACCACACCGCCCAAAACCCCAGAGCCTCCTTTTAGTCGTAAGCTCTTACGACGGGCAGGAGAAACCTTGATCTCGAGCTTCACGAATCGATAAGTTATACCCATCACGGTTAATACGCACGGGTAATAAACACGGGGTTTTAATTTTCGATCTTTCATACCAGTGGTATATTTGTATATTTGCTACTTGCAAATGAGCAAGCAGGTCAACTGATGTTAAGAAGTCTCCTCATTCCTTGAACCTCCATGCTCAATTTCAAACTGGAAAAACAGCTCTGCCTGACGTCGTACATAGATGCATTTCTATTCCTGAGGACTCTGATGATCACCTCGCTTGAAAGTATAGCCGACAACTGCTTTAACGGCGGATTACGAGGGCGGTGGTACCTCCCCGGTGGTATTTGCAGGTTAAAGATGATTTTTCCACTTGAATGCTAAGACTATTTGTTGTTTACAGGTCTAAATGTATACGCCATTCTTCTAAGCAACAGCTTCTACCGTCTTCTTAACAGTCGAGAAGAAGTCTAAAATACATATATAAGTTCATCTACAGGATTAAATACTATAATTAATTTCAAATTCAATTTGTCAGCTTGTACGGAATAATCTGGGAAATACCTCAATCGATTTGAAATAATTATGACGCTAAAGGAAAGAAGCTCCTTTTCTTAACAAATAGGTAAGTAAATACAACTAGGGGGAAAAGTCCCATTAGTCCTACAGTAGTTCAGTAGAACAGGTGGGAATAATCGGAAAATCTCATCATAAACAGGCAAAGCATGTGATGTATACATCAGATAAATGATACATTTATATGATATATTAAAAATGATATATTAACAAATCTATACTACATATATTGGGGGAGAAAATTCCGAAAATCTTTAGATCCTAATAATATTTCTAACCCATGCATGGGAACAGGACAAGGTTTTATTTTAAGTAGATAGTGAAATATTAATCAATCAATGTATTATAAATAATATACATACATACATACATGAGTCACAAACGGTTATCTGTTTTGGTACTATTTGGATTTTTAAATGTAAAAATTGCTTCGCGGCCGATTACGAGGGTGACGGTAACTCCCCGGTTAAAATAGGGCTCTAACTCTTGTCAGATTAATATTAATAACTATATTATAACCATAATTTTTTAATATCTCCATTTTATAATACAATTTTTCACATTTTACTATATAACGGGTACTCAATTTAACGCTTTTGAATTGACGATATTTCGAAATAGTTGCATGGCTCGTGGTCACGGCAAGACTGTTAAGTTATGACCACGAGCCATGTATAAATATATATTTGCTTGAAATCGACATCTTTTTGTTTTTTATGAATATTTTCTCTGCATTAAATTACATAATTTGTCTAATAATTATTACATTAAACCTCTATTTATTTACCACGCTAGTAGCGCCATCTACTGCGCTAGACTTCAGCTCAAATATCCCATTATGACACCATTACGAAAGCCGCCTAAAATTAACTAAACAAATAATAATGTCGCAAGGAGAAATAAAAGTCTTTTGTAGATACATAATAAATTGTTGATCATGTTATTAAGTAGATAAAAATATATGCTTATCTTAACATGTAGTATTTAACAACGCCTCATTTCAGTGTACAAATTAAACGATAACTAAATATAACTTACAATAATTTAAAACTAAAAGCCTAACCGAAACAGTCGGCCAGGATTTTAATTTGAACTTTAAGTTACATATTTTACAAATTAATAATACATATTCACAATGATTTATGAATATATGATTACGTGATATTAAAGTATTATATCTGTTTTTTCTTTATTTTGAAAGCCAATGAAATAGAATACACTGCGGGCTTCAAGTCATAAGTATAAACACGAATGCGATTTTTTGTTACTCAATTCTAGTATTAACAATATTAATAGTATAACTGTTTCTATTTTTGAACAATATAAACTACAAAATATTTAATTTTATTTTAAAAATTAATAACTTTTTAAGTAAACAATGACTTTAACAATTGTATCGCGAAATTTTTCTATTCCAACGTACCGGGTACTCACGATTAACGATTTTTACTTTTTTATTGCCGATATTTAGAATCACTTGAACGGCTCGTGGTCACGGCTAAACTGCTACGTAGGAACATAAAAAAGTTGTAATATATAAGGTAAAATGCAAACAGGCAAAGTTTTTTTTTTGTTTGAAAAGTAAAACCTTTGTACCTTTGCCTCGTCGGCTTGAAGCCCGCTTTTGATGAGTCTATGAAAATAAAAATACTAAAAAACTTAAACTAAAAGACTAAAAAACTTAAACTTAAAATATACTAAATGTCTTTTGAAAGAAATTATATTGTTTCTAAGTAACTATGAAGGCATAAAAATTAATATAAGCAAATTTAATTGACTTACGCATGTTATTTAAAAGTAAAAGAGATATTTATTTATATTTAAATTAGTTATTTAATGTTCTCAAAGCAATATTGTTAGTATTTATAGTCGTTAATGTTAGAAATTTGTTGTTATAAATGGTACAAATAAATTTTTTAATTGTTGTTACTATTAAGTTTCATAAACAACAATTACATATAATTTTATTAAAAAACTTAGAGATATTTAATAACGCTATAAATTCATTATACTTTAGCAGTTTCATTTTCCTACAAATGTCATATTATAAGTACATAGAGTATCTATATTGTACTGTTATGGTATAAAATGTAACATGTGCTATAAATAAATGTTGTTATTCAAATTTGACGTTTTTGTCTCATTTTATTGTTTACATAAACAGTTCCTATCTGCTCCGACCAGCGACTGGAGACTTCTCAAGAATTTTTCCGTCGGATTTTTTCTCCCGGTCAACTTTAGCCAACAGGACTAAGCCGATGTACTGATTTTACATTGTATCCTTGATATTCATTAATAATATATGAGTACAATTTATAAAATATTAATTAACAATAATAATGCTCAAATACGACTTGCCTTAAAACATAACAATGGCTTTATCAGTTCACGGATTTCACACAGCAAGTAAGTTTTCATTGGCACTAATCGACAATGAATTAAAATGAATCGATTGTTGTATCTGTAAACGACTGTTGTATTTAAACACAGTTCTTGCAATGGTAAGCCGAAAATAAGACTTGTTGAAAATATTACAAAGATATTGAAATTTTTACGAATTACAATTATTGTGATCATCGTGATAGCCCGTATATAACACTAGTACAAAATAAAATTCGTTTTACGCAGGGGTCGGCAACCTTTTGAACGGAAAAACCAAAAAAATAAATTTGCTAATTTTAAAAAGCCACTAAAAATTTGTTAAAATCATTTTATTTTACGACTTTGACTAACACTCCATTTGTTTCAAAACATACGAACAATATCGCGGCCCCGAGTAGTAATTATACAAAAACTTACAATTGTTTTAACAGAAAACATATTTTAGTTATAAAATAGTGGTAATATTAAAATAGACGATATAACTACAGTTATTCATATAAATACAAAATATGAAGTACATATTTATATCTATTGGTATATTTTAAGAGTTTTGACAATAAAATATTTTATGTATACGAAACTGGAGAGCAAATACATTTCATTAAAAAAGCCGCATGCGGCTCGCGAGCCACAGGCCGACCCCTGGTTTAACGGCATTCGGAACAAAAAAGTTTTATTTTTAAATCATAAACTAATCTTTATATTTATTTATTTATTGATTTATATATATACACACCAACAGCACTACACACAGTTCATGACATAAGTTTCATACAATTGGTTTACATGCATGTA
>DWON01008617.1:0-12007 GCA_018251015.1 Phocides pigmalion okeechobee | reverse complement strand
CATGGACAACCACGTCCAATCTCAAATATAACAGAAGTTCTATTTAAGGATGGACGCGGATGCGTTCCTACTCTTGAAGACTAAGGTGGTCGCTTCCAATAATGTGTATCCGGAAACCACTCTTCCCCAACCGAAACACCATACATGAAGAACATGTTGCTTTACGACGGGTTATATATAAAAATGGAAAACAGAATTATAATGTTTTCCATTTTTTGTTTTTATTTTATTATCGTGCGATTTACCTAATAAGTTGAAATTAAATTATATAATTTAAATTACAAATGTATTCGCAATACAATATTGTTAAAAAATGTAGTTGTTTTTTGTATTTTTTTTGTTATACTGCAACTAAAGATGAATATACATATTAAATCATAAATATATTTTCATTCATATCTTTCACAAATATTTAAAATAAATAAATAATTTTGGAATTTATTACGATGATCTATTGCAACTTTAATATTTGACAGTCAGATTTACGAATGTTGCGAATTTGTTACAAGATAACTCGGGCTTTACAGATGCGAGCACGTTAGAGATATAAACAGCGTAATAAAAGTAGACGTTTCTGCGTTGTTGAGTTTCACATGTTAGCTTTGAATTACAATGGAACTAGTACAATATGTTACTACTTACGATACAAAATAAAACTAGTCGTTCCTGCGTTGTTGAGTTTCACTAGTTAGCTTTACATTACAATGGAACTACTACAATGTGTTACTACTTACGATACAAAATAAAACTAGTCGTTTCTGCGTTGTTGAGTTTCACATGTAAGCTTTGCATTGCAATGGAACTAGTACAATATATTACTAGTTACTACTTACGATACAAAATAAAACTAGTCGTTCCTGTGTTGTAGAGTTTCACATGTTAGCTTTGCATTACAATGAAACTAGTACAAAATGCAATATGTTACTACTCACAATAGAAATCCACAAGATGCCACTATCTAATCGGATTGCAATAATTAGTACTAGTATGGTTTCGATTGTCGGGTACACTTACAAGCGAGAGCACCTCTTGAGCTCTATTTGTTCTCTTCATTTCTTTGAAAATTGATATAGCTGTAAATAAGCTGCATCAACTATTTAACATAAAGTGACATGTATGATTTAGAATGATTTCTGAGGAAGGTTTTGGTGTATGATAAGTTAAGTTTTTTTTTGTAAATTGTACTAGAAATTAAATAGTTAAATTCAATACAGTAATTCAGTCGTCGTTTGACATAGACGTTTCTAATTGTAAGGTAATGATTGGACGTATGTATGAAAGAAAAATAATGTATATATTGTATTAACTAAGCAAAGCTGGGCCGGGTCGCTGGTAAAAATTAAAAATATTTATTAAGCTGTCGTAGCAGTTAATGATCATAACGTAAAATAACATTATAAAGTAATAAGTAAATGGTTATATAGGCAATAAAACTCTATTCCTACGCTCTCATTATAACCCTTGCATCATGATTAATTTACAAATTATTATGCAAGGTTTGTTATATAACAGATTACAGCCTGTGTATTTTCATTATTATTATATCTTATATCCTTTCTTTAGTCTTTCCTTTTTGCCTTGTTATTTTCATCATGTCGATCCACCCGTTTGGACATCTATGTTATTAAAATGTTGAAACTACTTTGAAACGATAGGCTACCACTATGTATTTATTTCAACGCATGCACATGCACATAAAATTTTAGAGATGTTAGAGCCGTTAGAGCTCGCCCAGAGCGGCACCACCGCCACCCTTATAACCCGTCGTAAAGCAGCATGTTCTTGACGTATTTTGTTTCGTTTGGGGAGATGTGGTTGCCGGATATACATTATTGGAGGCGACCATCTTAGTCCTCAAGAGTTGGAACGCATCCGCGTCTATCCTTAAATAGAACTTCTGTTCTATTTGTCCATGGGCTGCAGTGATCACTTAACATCAGGTGACTTGCATGCCCGTTTCTTACTCTTTCATAATAAAAAAAAAGGAAAAAGTGAAGAGAGTAAAATATAAATTACATATAAAACAATACATATTGAGCAACTATATACATTTTCAGAACTAGTCTCTATTCTATACATATAATAAAATAACTGATCGCTTTCTGTACATGGCGAATATGTTTAAAAATTCATAATGGGGCGCCTTTATATATTCAAGAGGACCAAAATAATGTTTTTAATTTTGTCTGTATGTCTGTATTTTTGTGCACGCTCATCTCAGAAACGGCTTATCCGATTTGAATGCAGTTTTCAGGGCTATATTGCGATAAGCTTCACTTAACATTTAGTGCTTTTTCCATTTGAATCGGTAAAGAAATAAAGAAGTAATGTCAATTTATGTAACACGTGAACGAAGTTGCGGGCAAAAGCTCGTAACAAATAACTTACTAAACAGTAAACCAATCGGTCCCCGTGTACATCCACCTTAACATAGCGAAGCTTACGCCGATAATAACCGAAAACAATCGGCGGAAGAACAAAGAATTAATATTTTATTAGCGAAGGATCTTCCGATCGCTCTGTTTGTCTTCGAGATAATGTTCTACTGTTCCGTTCTTGTTCCGACAAATTGCCCCGTAATTGTTTGTTCAACTTATTATCCGAGCAATGTTACGTATCTGCTTTAATGGTTGTATAATTTAATACTAGGCTTGTTTGCGTGAAGATGTAATAAGAAGTAAAATATGGCTTAAACAGTGTCTTCATTTAAAATGAGTTGTTTTCGAGCTTGGAATTCATATACTCTAGCTTTTACTGCGGCTTTACTCGAGCTAAATTTAATATTACAATAAAATGTAATAAAGCAGCTCTATTTCTAGCCTATATGTCTATTCAAAGCAAATGTCTTCATTTAAAATTAGTTGTAAGCTTTGCCTCGCATACTTTAAAGGTGGCTGAATCGACCGGGGAGGTACCATCGCCGCCTTCATAATCCACCGTAAAGCTTTACTTGTGTTTCTGTTGGAAAGGTGCGGTTACGGGCTATACTTTGAAGCGAGGCGACCATCTTAGTCAGGAGTATTAACGTATCTACGTTCGAGCTCAGATAGTATTTCAGTCGTGTGTGTGGTTGTACGTGGTTATCTATGGACTGCGTCTACTCAACATCAGGTGGATTGCATACTCTCTTGCTACTCTTCTCACATAAAAAATCACATGTACTTTCTTCAAACTCGCAAGATTTAAGCTTCGATTGTTTTAATTCCCCCATTTTGTTGTCACTCGAGCAAAATAAACAGGAATGACATTATGAGCTCCCTTAGCATCACACGATACATTTAACGCGATATCTAACCAGTGGCTATAATTTATCTCAACATAACACTTAACCGGTTAAGATACGGGGACCGCTGCGTAAATCACGCCAACCACGCAACGATGGTTGCGACAGTTTTTGTATGACGGAATTACGTATTTTTATGAACGAATTTTAGCACGAAATAAAGAAAAGAAGAAGGAAGAAAGAAAGAAAGAACTTAGTGGTTACGTTCACTATAGCAAGAAAAGAATAAAATAACGACAATGAAATAGAAATAACATTAAAATAATAAAAACAAACATTAAAATTCAAATATTTATTAATAATTAAATAACTGTGTTAAATTGTGTGTTGTATTATCAAAATAATTTTTCGATTTCCTTACTAGGTACCGGGTACTCACGATTATGATAAAATGCCATTTCGCCGTGACCACGAGTCATGCAACTTGCTCGAAATATCGGCAATAAAAAATCGTTAATCGTTAATTCCGCAAAAATATTAGTTCAAAATAATAACTTACAACATATTGGCTTGTAAGATATTTTGTGTCTACTCTCACGTGAAGAGTTCAAGGTTCAAATCCCAGACCCACACCTCGATGTCCATGGAACGTAGTGACTACTCAAAATCAGGTGACCTGCACGTTAATTTGCTACTCTTCTCCTATAAAAGTGTATAATTATTTCATAACAATAATATTAATTCAAAGTGTTTCAATCGTTTAAAACACATTGAAGTAATACAAAAGTAATAATATCTAAAGCGAACCATTTCACTAAATCAAGATAGTCACTTTACTTCCAAGATAGCTTACAACTAACGGTCTATTTAGTTAAGATAGCTTTGACTTAATAAATTTAACCGTACACAGCTTACACCAAGATGTCACGGTGTTTTTGTATTGCGACGACTGCAATGGCCCGTTAATTTATAAGTGTTTTTAACTATCTTAAATTAAAAGAAATAACAATTGAGGTTGTTAACGTGTTTGATATTAAGTAGGCGTTCTTGAACACTTTGTTAATATAAAATAAATTTCAATCAAGCTTATTAATGCCTTTGATAATAAGTAAAGTTTATTTAGACAGTGTTAACTTAAAAGAAATTTTAATCCAACTTACTAATGTCCTTGATATTAATTTAGCGATTTTAAATGCTATCTTAATACAAAAGAAATTGCAATCAAGTTTATTAATGTTCTTGATAATACTCGTAAGAAAGGTTTATTTAAATATTATGTCAATTTTAAGGAAATTGCAATGCAGGTTACTAATACACTTGTTATTAAGTTAGGCGTTTTTAAACACTATTATTATATATTAAGCTGTGAGTTATTACGCCCTACCCTTAACTTAAAATTAATTGAAATCAAGCTTAATTTCTTTAACCATACAAATTGTTCTCATACACTCACACCCGTAACTTTAAACTTGAAAAAAGATTATCTTTTTTTATTTATAGACCTATTAAAATCAAACGAACACTATATGTTAAGAAAAGATTACCGCAATACACTAGTGAACCGCACTGAAATCGGTCAAGCCATTTCTAAGATTGGCACATACAAACGCACACACAAACAGACAATTGCGTTATTACAGATCCTTTACTTGTAATACTAGTTTTTCTCATATATCTTCCATGTACAGACAGCAAACATTTACAATTTTAATATTTTAATAGCTAAAGATAACTTCCGGGTTTACTTTCCTTCTATTTTGTTTATGTAGCTTACCACGTATTTCTATTGTTTTAAATACTCAAGACACGGCAAACTAAAGCCAACCGCATACTGCGTAAATCACGAGGCCTCACCGTTTTTGCATAGCGACCGTTTTACGTACACGGGTCTCTAACGACGCGTTTAATTTATACGGGACCACTTTATTGTGGGGATTTATTTTTACCGCCGCGTAACTCTAGCTACGGGCTAGTTTTAAACCTTTATAGGTTAAATGGGTGTTATGTATGCAATAGTTGAGTATTTTGTTTGAAACGGATTTCAACGGATTTAAAGGTAGATTTATTTTGGAAGTGTTATTGAGATAGCGTAGTTTTAGCCATATCGGTCTAATATATTATTTATTGTTTCACCCCTTAAGAAATAACAGATGCTACAAAAGGCGAACTTTATTTATTTATATGTTAACCGTACCGCCTCTTAAAAGATAATAAAAGTTACAAAAGGCGATCTTAATGCCTAATGGCGTTCTACCAATCAACTCTGGGTGAATGTTGAGATATTTGTGACAGGTGCTAAAATTAATACTGGTTAAGTTAAAATTATAACAATGTTCATAGTGTTTCGGGTTTGATTTCCAGCAAAACAAATCTGAAGAATTTAGATTTCTGTTTGGGATTTGTGTACTCGTCTCTTGTCCATCGCACTTGCGATATGACCCACAAGGTGAGGCTGAGAATCCCGGCCCGGAATCTAAAGACTGAGCAAGAACAGGGTGCGATTTTAGTCACCAAAAGTCTGACATCCTCCTTCGTTCCGACCCTGGGCGAATTGACGATTTCCTCATCCACACCAAAAACGAGGCTATGAGTGGATGATGGAGTAAAGAGGTTGCGTGAACTTCTTTGAGGTCTTTTGCCATATCTACACATTATGATGCCATTAATCATCAACTGAAAATGATCCCATTGGTGCCCAGGGATTCCTTTTTGGATAATAAAGTTTAGGCTTTAGTCCACCACACTGGTGAAATGCTGATTGATAGACTTAATCATCAACCCCAAAGGGTCCCTTTCAAGGGCAAGTATCTCACAACGTTTAGGCTATAGTTAACTCAGGATAGTTAAGTGAAAGTTGATAGATTTCGCACACTTGTCAGAACTTGTTTTTATGTAAGAAGAGTAGAAAATGAGCATACAAACCACCTGATATTAAGTAGTCGCAGCCCATAGGCATACATGTCTAACTAAAGGCACAACTGAAATCTTTTCAGAGCTCGAACGTAGATCTGTTGCTAATCCTGAGAACTAAGATGGTTGCCTCGCTTTAAAGTGTAGCCAATTATCGAGATTATGGAGAATATTCAGGCATGTAAGCTTCTCTGATATTTCCTTTCACCGATAGAGCAAGTGACAGTAAATTTGTAATAATTACATAACTTATAAAAAAAATAGTCCATAATTTAAATTTGAACCCGGAACCCATCGTGAAACCGGACTTTTAACGACTAAGCTATCACTTTGCACCGTACATTAACCCTGTTATTACAAACAACGATTGCGGTCATAACGAATTTTAATACTCGTAATTTTCGTTTACAATTCCCCACTAGGAATTTAATTAACTTCCCCCACAGTCACATTTGAGATGTAAAACGGAGGTAACGATGAGTAATTCTAGATAACATTGTTTATAATGAGTATTTCTAATTGTATCTTATTCGACAAAAGGATGTTATAACTAATTCTACCGGAGAGACATAGGAGAAGATCTACTATATACCACCTACCAAAGTGGCAGAATTAAAATTCAGCCATCGCCGCATAATAATCCGCTTCTTAAGTACTTGTGTTTCGGTTAGAGGTTAGAGATCATGCATGCGTCATGCAGGCGTCATGCAGGCGTCATGCAGGCGTCATGTAGGCATCATGCAGGCGTCATGCAGGCGTCATGCAAGCGTCATGTAGGCATCATGCAGGCGTCATGCAGGCATTGCCATGCATCTGTACACGACGTGAGTCACTTCAGTCTTGTTTGATGTTGGACGTCGGTGTCAGATACCATTAAATATCAGATGATCTTCGCACTCGTTTACTGCTTATTAAATACAAAAGAAATTATCGCATGGGTCTTATATTAATTTTCTATTTAAAATATTTCGTTTAATTGAAATTTAAGATGTCTTAAAACGACGTATTATGAAAGTCTAACTGATACATCTAGGAAGATTCCGTGCTATCGTCAAGGTACCAAGAATGATAGCCACATTCTCGTGTTGAAAAGCAATCTCAATTATGTGCATAAAAACCGACCTTTTTGTCACCAATAGCGTCGATCAACCGCGAGAAAAATGTTTCAATATATTTATGGTGGTTCAGACCATTATATCGTTTCATATTTTACTTTCAACTTGAACAACGAAACCTTTTTATCAGAGCGAAAAATGCAAATTAAGACGTACAATATCACACCGTACTTTATCCAAAATTTGCTGCAAACTTCGCGAAAGTGACGCCCAAGGAGCGAGACTCACAATCGACGTCGGCAATAACAGGCAATCTCAAAAACTTGCCAACAGTCGTTCTGAACAAATTGTCCCGCGTCGCAGTTGCAGTAAATTTAGGCTTGATAAGAATAGAAAGCATTTAGCTCTGCCTCGTGTAAACGATCGTTAAAATAAGCGACGTCGTGCGTGGTCGCGAATTGGATGGGTGACCGTTAGTAGCAAAATTGCATGCGTTTTCGTAATTTTGAAACATTTTAAACTTTGCATCTTCGTTGCTGGATGAGTCCCAACTAGTGGTAAATTTTATGCACTTACCTGTTTCGGTGGGTGCGTTAAGTAGTCGATTCCTCTTACAGGATGGGTGATTAACAAAATTTTATGCACTTTATGTGGTTTGAAGGTTTATTAGTTTTTATGGTTGCTACGCATAGTCTCTGGATAATTTGAAACATCTGACAGGCGAGTTGGTTACTATTGCACATCTTCTACAATCTGTAAAGCAAATTAATGGTTTATGAGACCTTCTTCAGTTGCTCAATAAGACCAGTACTTTATCCTTCCTAATCAAATAACCTAACATTGTACCTTAAATTGCCTAGAAATTACTTTTTATTATCATGCGATTGATTATAAAAAACCAGCGAACTGCAAGAACGTCGTAACATATATTTTATATCGTTTTATTATATAACAGGAAGACACGATTAGTTACGATTACCATTACACGAAACTGTTACGCCGTGACCACGCGCAATGCAACTGGTTCGAAATATTGGCAATCAAATAGCCTTAATCGTGAGTACCCGTTATATAATAAAATTCGTAGATTCCGTGATGATATTATTTAAATAAAGTTTTAACTTTGCTCACATAAAGCCCACGGACTGATTTAGATAGCCCTGATCTAGAGCAATAATACGTCACAGGAGATTTTATACCGGTACACTAGTTGCCGGTGCGCTCTAGCGTTCTGGTGACATTCGTTTGGACGTGTTCCACGATGTTACGCTAGACTATCTGTAACAAGAGAAACGGAAACTTATTTTGCTGTCTCATTCATAAAAGCTTGTGTTTATTTTTTTGCAATCTGTATTAAAAAGAAATGTGATAGATGCAGAGATCAACGCACAACCGGTTAGATCGGTTCTTTATATAGCGTAAATGAGCACTAAAACAAGAATTTTTTAGTATTTAAAGATGTTACGCTAAATTTTGTGAAAATAAGAGAGAGATTTATTTTGCTGTCTAGCCGATGTTTTCGATATTAAATATTGTTTTGCAGCGATAAAACATTGTTATATTTAAAACTAAAAACTTATACTGTAACAAATACTGAATGTAATAAAGAAAGGTCTAAAATCTCTAACCTACCATCAAACGGAAGAACTATTATTATGTTCAAAACGAGATTAATAACAACTTAAGTTACGTGCAAATACAATTAATATTTATTTATTGATAGTAATCGATATGTTATATATGTTATTTAAGTAGGAGGTACACATATATATCCCAATTTATTTAAAATGACAAAATTGAAGAAATAAAGGATTTATGACTTGGTTTTTTTTATTTTGATAAATACTACCGGTAACCTGACATTATGTTTAATCATTTCTAAAGCTGCTTAACTTTTTAATTTGAATCTCACCTACATAAACCGCAAATACTCGTCTGATAATATAATAATAGTCTGATAACTAATATTTTACCATACTATGTTAAGATGCAATATTTATAAAAACTTTGTCAATTTTGGTATATTACCGTTTTTACGGAAAATGTGCCATCAAGATTCAAGACATGTAATATTGGACAACGTCACCAAGTAACAAATTTCTAAGGGCCCTAAAGAAAGTCGGTACAGAATAGGGCCGTTAAAACGCAGAACTTTTGCTATAACCATTATCACTGTCCCGCCGCCCTTCGGAGGACATTCGGCAAGTCACAAGTTGGCAGCGAGTTGCGGCTCGTAGTCAATTATTTGTGACTTATTGTCCCTTATTTGTGACTTATTGTCGCCTATTTGTGACTTACTATCGGCAATTATTCTCGTGCTCGCAGCGGATGGAGTCCGTTGTTTAGAACAATTGTCATGTAATTTATTACGCGACGAGCTTAATGAGTATTGTTGTTGAAATGACTTTCTCTTAACTTTCTACATACCACGACGCTAACAAGTAAGGATAATGAGTCAAACTACGTTTAGGTCTTTGAGTTTTAGTCTATATCTAGAAGACCAGAATAGTAGTACAATCTTCTGCCATCCCATACGACGGACAGGATTGTTCTGTCCTCTAAGAATTATCAAGTGTATTGTTTGTGAAGTAGACCAGCATGGTGGACAAAACCCAGCAGTGAAACTAAATGAGACAGCAATCGGTTGAAAAAATTGGTCGTAAAAGAGTAACATTTTGGAGATAAAAACATATTTTTCAATAAATTGATATAACAAATGGTTCTACAGCCCAACTAAACATATAATAAACATATAATAATTATGTGAGTTGCTATTTTGTATTCTCAAATTGTCGCTTGTATTTTACTTACGTTGAGAAGAAATTAAAAATAGTAATAAAATAGATTTTTCAAAACTAATGACTAATCATTGCAAATTTAGAAAAAAAAATAGTATGGAATTAAATTCTGAAAATATTGTCGTACGAGAGTACATAATTGTAAATGTAAACGTCGACTACAAAACTATCTACTTGACCATTATTTCACTGAAATTATTTAATAATTTTCGGTATTTATAAATTCGGTTATGGTTTCGAAACAATATCGAACACCTTTCCCGAAAAAAAAGGGAACAGAGCGTAACAGAGTAAAGAAAAAAATCCTAAAAATAAAACATTCCAACAAATTCATAACCTTTCGTCTTTGAGAAGTCTGTTAAAAGTAGGAATAGACGCATTCAATCGCAAACGTAATTTTGTTACGAACGTAAAATAAAAACAAAAAAATAATTATTACAAACGCATACATAAACGTATAAATTGGGCCAACACTTTTCTACTTCTCTGCCTGTAGGCGAAGATTTTCATACGACGTCGCAGTCCGTTTATTGCTTAAAAAAGTAATTCTTGGAAACGAATCTACATAATGCGAAAGTAGGGAAAACAAGTTGTTTTCTTTTACTCGTCAATGGGTCTCGTGCAAACGTTTGGATGGAATCATTGACAAGTGTCATCTTTATTACAAAAGATGATATATTAAACGTGGGAGAATTATAGTTCGACCGGGGAGGTACTACCACCTCATAATCCGCCGTAAAGCATTACTTGTGTTTCGGTTGGAGAGATGCGGTTGCCGGCTACACTTTGAAGCGAGTTAATACTCAGGAGTAGCCACGTATCTACGTTCAAGCACAGATAGGATTTCAGTCGTGTTTGTGGTTGTACGTGGATGTCTATGGGCTACAACTACTTAACATCAGTTGGTTTGCATGCTAGTTTGCTACTCTTCTCACATAAAAAATATGAAATTTTCTAGTGTAATGTGTAATTTCAGCTCTTCGTATTGGTTTACCTTTCACACTATTCCCTTTAGCGCTCTTTAATCGTCCGATCTTTTGTCGAAGGCGTCATTAGTATAATGGCCCCTTGTTTGTCCGAAGCTCTAGTTTGTAGAGATAGTAGAGATTAATCTCTACCTACCGAGATGAGGTAGAATGCTATGGGAATTGTTTGTTTGATGGTAAAGGTTTGTTAGAAGATAGAAGATCCTTTGTAAGTTTTTGATTTGGAACATTGAAAGTGTCTGTCAAACCTGCTGTTAGTCACGTGTCGCCATAGTCATGCATTCCATACTTGTACATACATAGATTACTTATTAAAATAATTGTGACTTCACTTACAATTTTAATATTGATTTTTGTATCACAGATTTTTAAATAATGATTTTGGTATAATGGAAAATGTTCCCGGAAGGTTAAAAATTGGTAAATTTATAGATTTTGAAGTTCCTTGTCTAAATTTTAAATTATATCCCTTAGAACTCATTTACACAGAGTCCATGCCACGCAAGAACCGGCCGTACTGATACAAAGTAACTAACCTAGTATGACACGCAAATGGTTCCAGTTTTGGTTTCCGATAAGTGACTCATCTAAAAAATGTATCTAATTTCTGCTCCGAGTTGATTTTTTACGTATCTGTATGAACCACGACGCATCTTCACAGGAGCTTTAATATAGTAGGATTATGAATATAAAAAACTTTGTGCAGGGTTCTTTATATTAAAATACGTTTCAAAATCGTATTTAGCAAATTAATCGGAATGCACGAATAAAAACGGTATTTTCATCAAAAAGAGCTGTAACGGAGCATCCTTTGCCTTATTTAACGGTTCTCTAATTAAAATTCCGTTCATTCGGCCGGAAAAACTACGCTGCTTATCTTTCGGTATTCCTTTACGATCTCTTGCTGTTTGCCAGCAAACGTACGATCGCGAATTGCTTTTTTAGCCGACTATAAAAAGTAAGAGGGTTATCAATATACATACATACATATATATATATATATATATATATATATATATATTGCTTATGAAGTCT
>DWON01008616.1:0-12007 GCA_018251015.1 Phocides pigmalion okeechobee | reverse complement strand
GGTTGTCCATGGGCTACAGTGACCACTTAACATCAGGTGGCCTGCATGCCCGTTTCTTACTCTTTCATGATAAAAAAAAGAAAAGTTAATTGGACCTTCGACGAACTGCACCTATATTAACATCTGTGAACTCATCACAATAAACTGAAAGTACCTATTAGTGCGGCAATACATCGGGCCACAGAACGCACTAATGGAGGGAAACAGTACATTCCGCAATGCATACGATCCTTAGCTCTAAGGGGCCGAATGAAGAGAGGGGGGAATAGAGATTGATCCATTGATACAAATTTTCAGGTTAGTTTTTTAACTCTCCTGAATCCCTGTGAAATGTAGGTTTGTTACGCTTCCACGTCAAAATAACTCACTTGATTATTATGAAACTTTGTACACATATTCTTAGAGGTATTAAAAAGGCCACATTATACTTTTTATATATATTTTATTAGACATGATTGTTTGTCAAAAAAAATGATAATTTTGCAACTTAAAAGCCTTCAAATTATTATCTTATTGACTATTATTTTAGCTGTCTTCAATTTTTGTATATTTCATGTTATTTTGTTGTGTTACTTATAAGCAATACAAAAATTACTTCAGTTTTTTTGAGGAGAGGTACCAGTTTATTGTTTCAGTTATGACTCACTGCAATGAACTTTTTGATATTTATTTAAAGATTTCAAGGCGAGTAATCTCCCACGCGAGAGCCGTTAGAAACCGCCGGGAATGAGCAGATTGGTGTAGGACGCCCCCCTTTTCGTTCGTTCGTTCGCGAGTGAAGCCGCGGGTCAAAACTAGTATAGATATAAATAAAAAGACATTTTAAAATGTTGTCATTTCTAAGGTGACCAAATCCAGGGATAGAGTTCCTATGAGGTTATTGGTGACAATATTAACTCAAAGCTTTTATGAAATCCTTTTAATAAAACTACAAAAACATGACAGGTTCTTTCGAAAACCTTTTAACTTCTACAATATATTTTAATAATAAAAGAAATATTGGCTTTATAAAGTCATGAAAACATTACAATTAAATTAATATTTCGTCGTACACGCAAAAAATATTTGGTAACATTTCAGTCGAAATATGACAGATATGAGAACGTAAACGTTACGTAACGTAAACGTAAAAAGATACAATGTTTACATTTGAAAATAAGCTGTGATTAAATACCGTCCGACAAGTAAACAGATTTCGAATTAAAATCAAATATACATTTTACGTTCAACAGTATATTCCAGAAAATAATTACTTTATATAAGTTTTTTCTTTATTTGGGAAGAGGAGCAAACGAGCATGCAAACCACCTGATGTTAAGTAGTCGCAGCCCATAGACATCCATGTACAACCACAAACACGACTAAAATTCTATTTGAGCTCGAACGTAGATATGTTGCTGCTCCTGAGGACTAAGATGGTGGCCTCGATTCAAAGTGTATTCAGCAACCGCACCTCTCCAACCGAAACACAGGTAATGCTTTAAGGCGGATTATGAGGGCCGCGTAGCACCTCCCCGGTCGAACTATAGTTCTCCCAATAGTTACTTATATGATGTCGAAATAGCAGAACAGACTTGACTGGGGAGGGGCCACCTCTGCCCTCATAAGCCGTTCAAAAGCGATTCCGTCCAAGATTCAAGATGCGGTTCGGTTCAACGAGCGGTACCGGCTACATTTACAAACAAGACGACCATCTAGAGCCTCAGAAGATCTATGCACGATGTCAGGCAAGACTTGTCTTGTTTGAGGGTGTATCTCGATTTCTATGGACTGTAAAGATCACTTAATATGGCCGTCCTCTTTTTGCTTCTATTCCGCCATAAAAATACAATATTTGTTGCAACTTCGTACAGTACATGACATGGGGATCTTCAAATAAGGAGCCAAGAGAGTTCTCCTTCAAAGCCGACGATGCTGGCGACTATGCTGCTAATGTCCATAGGCGGCGTTGACTGCTTTTCATCAAGTAAATAAAATAACATGACATAGGGCTCTTCAAGAAAGGTGTTAAGAGAGCTCTCCTTCAAAGCCGGCGATGCATTGGCGACTGCTCTGGTGTTGTATATGTCCAGGCGACGGTGACTGTTTTCCATCAGGTGGCCTGTCTGCCTTTTCGTCAGGCTAAAATATAAAAAACGGTATCCGTCTGCCTTTTCGTTAGGCTTATTAAAAAAGCATCCGCAATACATTCAGCCATTGTTCGATCGCTTTGTCTCCAAGTAGCGATCCACATCAGCTCCACGAGCCGCGATCAACTCGTCTGTATAATTGCTTTTGTTCGTTGCTCCCACTTTAAAGAGCGAATTAAGTATAAAGTGCTCTTCAGAGATTGTTAACGCGAAGCAATACTTATAGTAATTAGGAGTATGTCGATCTTCTGTGTATTGGCGTACCTACATTTTGTGAAGTATACAGAATTAAATATTGTTTACAATTTACATTTATTTAGATTCTATTATTATTATTTAGATAGTTTAGGTTAGGCCTTAATTATAATTAGTTTTAAGACTTTCATCGTAGTAAAAGTATTTTTGTTCTACATATATATGTAATTAAATATCAATGGAATTTATAAAGTATGAAAATATTAAATGTCCTGTCTCATTACGAAAACTAGTGTTAAACCATTTTTTCTACACATATATAGATGACGACCCATATATATAAATAATAAAAACTTGGATAAAATGAGATTTAATGACGATATTTCACGATAACGATCATTTCATGGTTGAAGCGGCGGGCAGAAGAATTTTATAAAGAAATAAAATAATGAAAACTCACCCCAAGGATAGTAATCTAGATGCAGTATTTTAATTTTAGTATTATTTTCATTTTAATTTCATTATGTTATATAACGAGTACCCACGATTAACGATTTTTGATTTTCAATTGCCTATTATAAATTCGTTTTAAATTTCGCTTTTTAATAATTTAATATAGTTTAGAAACATTCGTTTAGATTAAGACCTTTGAATTCTGTAACACATTTATTTAGTAAATAATTAACAATAATATATATTTTAGTATCACTAAAATACCAATGTAAATTTGATTTATATGTTGCAATTTATTACAAGCAGCGGCACCTGCTAGTAACGTGCGGAAACCTTTACCGGTAAAGTTTTCTGACGTTATACGCCAGTGATACAAGGCTGTAATGGAAACGCCTGGCAGTGAACAAACAATGTGTTCGATTTTGCTTTGTCCGGTTGTTGGTACTTTCAACTGATGTAAAGTAAACGAAGGCGTGTAAAGTAAACGAATGTGACTATGAACGCTGAGAACAAAGGATTTTGATGATTTCATTAAAACTTGGATTAGTATTCGGTGGATAGAGATTTGCTTGTTAGCAGAACAACAGTACAACCGCGAAGGTATCATCCTCATAATCCGTCGTAATATAGTTCTTGCGTTTCAATTGGAAAGGTGCAATTATCGGTTACATTTATAAAAGTATCAAATTTTTGCTTCACCGCGAATTATGAGGACCAAGATGGTATCTCCTAGGTCGAACCTCGGTCGGTTTGCAATAGTCTCAGAGTAATAAAATAGCCAACACGGACAAAGGGACAGACGGGTAGAAAGATAGCCAAAGATATACAAAGGCGAATAGGCGGAAAGAAGGATAGGCGGATAAATGGACGGACGGATAGACAAATATACAGGTAGCCGGAAAGATGGATACAAAGGTAGACGGATAAACGGATAGATGGGTACACAGATTGTCGGATAGACCGATAGACGGATAAAAGGAAAGACTGACAGGAGTAAATGCGGACAGATGTACAGGCGGATATGCGGAAAGAAGGACAGACTGACAGGCGTACAAGACAACAGGGAGAAATAGGGACAGACAAACATGCGAAACAACAGACAGAACAAAATTAAAAAGCTTTACTTTTTAAACAAATGGCTACGAAACCCTAAAAACTATGAATCAACAAGATGCGGTGTAAAATAAAAATATGAGATGCAATCTGCATGCGCTTCTACTTAAAATCAACAGCGGGAGCGCTTTCATTTTAATGATACGTACTTTAGATATCGAACGATGCGGAGATACGAGTATTTTGAACGCAATCCATCTGCTTTTTCTATCTTCGTTAATTTTTTATGAAAGCCGAACGAGTTTTTTATCGTTATACTAGCGACCCCAGTTTATATCTTACATTATTTTTCTTTCATACATGCATCCAGTCATTATCTAGTTGCAAAAACTGACCACTAGAAACATCTATTTCCTACGACTACTGAATTACTATATTAAATTTAACTATTTATTTTCCTCGCCCAATTTATAAAAAAAACTTATTCACCAAAACCTTTCTCAAAAATAACTTTACCTGGTGTTGAATGAAAACTGACAAATTTCGTCCAGTACTTTTTGAGTTTATCGTGAACACACGGACAGGTGAAAGGTGATAGAGCCGTTAGAGCTCGCCCGGGGCCGCACCACCGCCACTCTCATAACCTGCCGTAAAGCAACATGTTCTTCATGTATTGTGTTTCGATTGTGGAGGTGTGCTTGCCGTATACGCATTGTTAGAGGCGATCATCTCAGTTTTCAAGAGTAGGAACGCATCCGCGTCCATCATTAAATAGAACTTGCGTTCCATTTGAGATTGGACGTGGTTGTCCATGGGCTGCAGTGACCACTTAACATCAGGTGGCCTGCAAGTGCGTTTCTTACTCTTTCACAAAAAGAAAAGACAGACGCAACGGAGGACTTTGTTTTATAATATTTAGAGATTTTCATCACGAACTCTAATATCTGCTCAAATAAATAGAAGTGTTGTATGATTTCGGTTTGCTAGTCTAAAGCAAAGGGATTTAGGTTGGTACCAGCCCTCTTCTCCACTCATCGAAGTTTCATTAAACCTTCATAACTTTATTCGAAAATATCATCTCTAGAATAAAATAACAGATTATGAAATTTTGTATTGAATTAAAATTAGGATTATGTAATACTCGTGTATCTAATATCTTTGAATTTGATGTATACGATGCAAAAGCTTTAAAATTTATACCTTTGAAAGAAATAAGCATTCCCAAACGTAGTATGCATTTGTAAAAGTAAAAAGTATCTGAATTAGTTTTTTTTTTGTAATTTATTTTGTAACATAGATTACATTTGTAACGTACATTACCAAACTATTATGCAGAGCGCCTGAAGTTAATTGCTCTCTGTCCTCATCTTAGACCTCAAGAGTAGTAACTACTTGATATTTAATTATCGTTAGCCTCATTTTAGGCCTCAAGAGAGTAACTCTATGTACCACTTCCGATGAAATTTGGGTATCTTTGAGGTTGTATGGCGTTACACTTATAGCGAGGCAACCATCTCAATTCTCTAGATTAGTAATTCTCTACATTAGTTGCGTCTTCTGATACGACTACTATATTTCTTTCATTTAAACTACTATCATCGTGAAATTTATACATTTTACAAGTATCGGGTACTCACGATTAACGATGTTTAATTAATTGTATTTGTAATTAAATGGTGATGTATTTTTAATTGTATGATTCCATGGGCGGTAAAGACTACTTAAAATTAGCTGTCTGCACGCTCATTTGCTACTCTGTACAAAACAAGCAGGCTGTTTTCGTTTATTACTTCCATTGCAACAGCAAAATTCAAAAGCAATATGGTTTTATCAAAACTATAGAAACACTTTATTCAGTCTACGATGTCTAGATTAGGTCTTACGTTCATAGCCTGCAATCACGCGACTCAGACGCGTTATGGTCCCGCAAAGCCTTTGTACTATACCTTTATCCTAAGCTGTATAAAGTTATGAAGTTTTTATATGTAAGTTGAAAAATAGTGCTTAAACATAAATTTTAAATTTTGGTATTATATTTTTCATTATTTATTTGACTAAGATTTTGATCTTGATATATACGCATTGAAGCTTCTAATTATTATAAATAATATAAAGAAGTATTTGAACATAGATGCTCCACCTCTTATAATCCGCCGTAAAGTTCTTTAATTTGGTTGGAGATAGAGTTGCCGGTAACCTGTGAAATGGTCGCCTCGCATTAAGTGTAACACTAAATTCGAGGCGATCACCTCAGTCCTCTAAAGTACTTTACTTACGTCTTCTGATAAAACTTCTGTTTGGTTTAAATTTTACTATATAACAAATCACGATTTTATATTTCACGATTAAAAAATTTGAATTGCCCATCTTTCGAATCAGTCGCACGGCTCGTTCTCACGGCTAAACAGTGGCCGTGATTAAGTCGTGTTAATGAGCCAAGCAACTGGTTCAAAATATCGGCAGCTAAAATCGTTAATCGTGAGTACACGTTATATAATAAAGGAAAAAAGGTTCTATATGAATTTCCATGGGCTGCAGCGACTACTTAATATCAGGTAGCCTACATACTCCTCTCTTACAAAAGTGCAATGTAATATGGTAACATGGGCGAAGGCGCGGGTAAAATATACTATAGATTTTCACGCTAGATTTTCCGGCGACCTAGTGCGGCGGTCATTGCACCCTATCGATGGCAGGTCATTCACCCACGTGCAGTTACTAGTTCCAAGTAGATTCGAGGCTTTCAGGGAATTACAGGAAGTTTCAGCGACCGAACTTGGTTATTGCTAGAGACAAGAATACCTTACAACTTGGTTTATTACATTTGAAACTGTTTGAAGTTCTTGTAAGTTTTAACAACGTTCAGAAAACTAAATTTGAGGACTGTCTGCTATTTACTAAACTCTATCTTTGTTTGCCAGTTATTAGTAATTTTAGAGATAGCTAAACTAATAACTCAGTCCTGAGTAAAATTTATGATGGATACTTTAAAATTTTGTACAATAGAAACTAAATTACGGCTCAATACAAAAGCTATGTAGGTCTTTTCACAAAAATTGAAAAAATGTACCTTAATTTTTTAATTCAGAAAGCAATAATTATGGTAATGTGGTAAAACTATAGTTCAACCGGGGATATACTACAACCACACCCATTTTTAAAGTGAAATGTATTTGCGTTTCAGTTGATGCCAGCTTACCTACAAATCAGGCGATCTCCTTAGTCCTCAGGAATAGTAAAGCACTGATCGACCTCAAGTTGAACTCTAGTTCTTAATGGATTGTTACAGGGCAATAGAAACGTCGTATTTTCTATTTACCATCAGATGGACTGCATGTTTTTTGCTGCTATCATTTCGTAATAAAAGTTCAACCGGGGAAGTATCAGCGCAACCCTCACAATCCGTGAAGTACCGCTTGTGTGTCGGTCTTATAATTGCGGAGAATGCGAAAGTTACACCTTATTACAGGCTCTATTCAGGTTCTGATCATGTCTTTACACAAATATTTATAATTAATTTATGTTCCACTTAGCAGTGATTACGTGTGTGTTTCGCTTAGCTTTGAAATCTTAGTCCCACGTTTAATCGACGTCACCGGTGACAAGAGGGCAGGGTCTTGCTTCGTGCAGAGAATAACGATCGCAATTCAACGAGGGAATGCAGGTAGCGTTATTGGCACGATGACACATGGTCAGGGACTCCTATTAGATGTTTAGGTTAGGCTTTTATTATGTTTAGTTATAAGATTTCATTATTTTCTTATTTATTTTTAAAGTGAAATATTTGTGAACTTCGACCGGGGAGGTACCAACGCTGCCCTCATAATCTCCCGTAAAGAATTACTTGTGTTTCGGTTGGAGGGGTGTGGTTGTCGGCTACACTTTGAAGCGAAGCAACCATCTTAGTCCTCAGGAGTAGCAACGTATCTATTTCCGAGCTCAGATCGTTTCAGTCGTATTTGTGTAAAAAATATACATTTAATTTGAAAAGCTGTAATTGTAACAAAAATAAAAATACATATTCACAAAATTTCTACAACATTAGTCTAATGCCGATATGGTTGGCATTAGAAAACACTAAAGCCTTCAGACAGCTTTACCAGCTTTTATCAACGTCCTTGGTAAGAATGGCCTGAAAGCCTCCATGGAAAGCCCCATAAAGAAACGTTACATAAACGATCGATACCTGGACACTTGCCAATATATCAAGGACAAATGCCAGAGCTAAAGTTATCTGCCAAAAATCATACCAGTTTCTATAATATCAGATATAAAAGAAAATGGAATGACAGAGATAAATTAGATTTATAAACACGTCCATTGATGTCGTTGATAAATCTATACGTATTTACTATCATACAAATATTTTTGTATATCTAAATATTATAAAACAAAGGCCCATGTCACGTCTGTCTGTTCGTGATAAACTCAAAATGTACTGGACGGCACTTCTCACACTTTTCAACAACAGGAGTGATTCCTGAGCAACGTTTTGTTCCATAATAAGTTGTTTTCTTGTAAATTGGGCAAGAAATTAAATAGTTAGATTCAACATAGTAATTCAGTCGACTTTCGAAATAAAGGTTTCTAATTATTAGTTTTTACAACTAGGTAATGACTGGATTCATGTATGAAAGAAAAATAACGTAAGTAAATATAAACTCTATTATTCGAGCGGAACTGATCCTGGTCCCTAGTTTACTATGTAACGGGTACTCACTATTAACGCTTCTTAATTGTTCATATTTCGAACCGATTACATGGCTAAACCAATAAACAAGTAAACGGCAGTTTAGTCGTGACCACGAACCATGCAACTGGCTCGAAACATCAACAATTAAAAAACGTTAATCGTGAGTGCCCGTCATACAGTAATATAGACATTTATTATCATATATACAATGATGAAAATCTTAAAACTAATTACAATAAAAACCTAACCTAAACAATCTAAAGGGAGTCCGTGCGGCATGGTTCCAAGAACACTAGCTGCATTAAAATGTATAAAAGATATTGCATTGTTTTTCAAACTGAATCGATCTGCTTCAATCGCTTTGATACATCAGACAGGGCCCAAATGTGTAACCATCCTAAAATTGAAATAAAGTTCCTAACGAGAAAATGACTTGAATATCAACGGAATTGATATAAATACAATTACAACAGAAAAACTTAAGCGATATAAAAACTATATGTAATTACGCCTACGTCCACATGATGCTGTTTAGGGCAGATTCACAGAAGCGATTTGCGATTATTTCTTCTTATGAACTGAATCTTGAAATCTATTATTTACACACAATTTAACTTTCTAAATTACTTACTACTTACTTTTTAATTTAACTTTATAATATTCAGATTTCGTTCAATTGTTCTAATCGGGCGTCGGCGCGAAACCGCTCGGGTTCTTGTCGCACAGTTCCCTTTGTCCAAATCCATATTGGATCGCCACTCTTATCCCTCTTGTATTCTGCACTGGATACTTCCTCCGATGACCCCATTTTTGTTTTTAAACATTCAGGTTTCTTTTAATTGTTCTAATCGGGCATCGGCGCAACTTCTCAGGTTCAGTTTACATATTTCTCTGTTTATTCACATCCATATCGTTTTTTCACTGTCATCTCTCTAATATTCTCCAATTGAATTATGAGCACCGCGGATATACTTTCTTGCGGCCCTGATTTTATCTCAAATGACACAGTAGCCTCGTCGCTAAAAATGTTCTGGTGACTGCAAACACTTACAGACGACACAAATCGAAGTTCAAGTCAAATATTTTATTTCATTTTAAGGTATTTTACATGCACTTAATGAGTGTCAAAAATATAACGTAAAAATAGTTTATCACCTTTGAGGGACTATTATTAAATTTGATGAGAGAAAAGGCCAACAGGGAATCTTATTCCTCGGCACACATTTAGATATGACCAGAATCTGCAATTATGAAACGAGCCTTACGCTCGCAGAACTGTCGGGAAACTAATACATTATACTTATATGAGATGGATTCTATCCCATTCTGGGGTAGCCACGTCGAGGGTTGATATATGGGCAATGATCAAAGAATCCCAAGAAATGTTCTGATACTTAAATAATACCTTAGGATCGATATCTGATTCTGTTAGTAAATAAAAAATGTCAAATGAACGAAGTTACACAAAGGAAGAAGGACAATAAGCAACCGAGCAATAATAAAGAGAGTTAGGCCTTGTTGTAGTGGCTGCAGCCCATGGACATCCATATGCAACCTCAAATAGGACGGAAGTCCTAGATGACGTTGTGTTAAATGCGTTGCTATTAACGAATTAAAGACGGGCGGTTTGTCGGTGTACTGCAGTACAATAGTATATAATCATGAGCTCTCTAATTTAATAAACAGTCTGAAGCCAATCATCATGTCTTTCACTCGTCTCTAAGACGCACACCTTATTAGGCCGGTTATACTTACAACCGAGGCGAGCGTCTTAGTCTTCAGGACTTTAGTCCTCAGGCAGGAATTTAGTTTCAGCACGTCAATAGGTGTGTGACGTCAAAAATTGTATTGTAGAGTATTTAAGTGGTAGTGTAGGAGAGTACAAGGTGGGAGAACTATAGATCGACCGGGGAAGTACCACCGCTGTTCTCATAATCCGCCGTAAAGCATTACTTGTGTTTCGATTGGAGTGGTGCGGTTGCCGGCTAAACGTTGAAGCGAGGCTATCATCTTAGTTCTCAGGAGTAGCAACGTATCTACGTTCGAGCTCAGATACGATTTCAGTCGTGTTTGTGGTTGTACGTGGATGTCAGGTGGTTTGCATACTCGTTTGCTATGAATAGAAAAATAGGTCTACTATATTAGTAAGTAGGTTTTCGGTTGTTTTTGACGTTACATCGTCCCGATTTCTAAAATCGTATCGGTCGACATGAAAAGTCGATTACGCGAGAAAATAGCCTCCGGATATTCCCTGTCAATCTGGAATAGGAATGTTTCGGGATACCCTTATTCCTTTGTAGGTGTTTATAATACCTTGAAAGGGCTACTAACATATTTCTTTGTAGACTGGCGTAACCCTATTTTGGTTTTTTCCGAGTCGATAACGGAAACTGAAACACACACACATATAGATACAGGAAACTGCTCGGCTTTGTAGCCTATGGTCCGTGGGGTGCAAGTGACAATAATTGTTTTAAACAATCACTTCCACGTTTAATCGATTGTCGGTGGTAAAAACGCTGGTTTATATCTCGCGCAGAGAATTGCAATCGCTATTCAATGCAAGAGTGTTTCTAGCGTTCTTGGTACTTCAATTGAAGTAGTGCTTGGCTCCCGTAAACTTAACGTTTTAGTATTCGTGTTTTACTCAGCTGACCCTTTCATATAATACCCACACAGTGGCAGTTCAGAAAAATAACTAGCCCGCCATCTTGGGTGATCCGCAATATTAGAATGACATCACACAACCCAGCATGCATTGTCTTTCAAAATAGGCATATATACTACATTTTAACTCAATCAGCAAAGATAACTGATTGAAAATCAAGTTGCAAGATTCCACCCGAGCAAATATATATACATTGCAAGTTAAATAAAAGCTTGTAAAGAACAGACTTTAATAAAAAACGTTGGTAAATGTTTCAAACGTCGTAAATTCATTACATAGCCTCGTTGGTAAAACACGAAACCGCCCACAGAATGTTTCTCATTCCACTGTTTCATTATTTGACTGCAAACAATTAAATGGTCTCCTAATAAGAGCAGTAGAATCCTTTTCGTTTCGCTACGAAGCCATGTAAAGCTTTTTCGGCAGACCTTTATTTCATCTTACGGTCTTGTAGTCCAAACCTTAATTTCAATCTTTACTACTATCTATTAATTTGTCACAACCTCATAATTAACTAAATCATTTGAATGGTAAACTAAGTCTTGATCTAAATCCTTACTATGACATAAAAGTGAAACATGGCTTTTGTTTATTGGTTTTATCTCTTTCAAAATGTTATACAATACGGTAAAGAAGCCGTACTGAAATCGGTTTTACCGGTTCTGAGATTAGCGCACGCAAAAACACAGACAAACGGATAAAAATTCTAACAACTATTGTTTTCGGTTCCATTGCGTTAATTTTTTTTTTTATTGTGAAAGAGTAAGAAACGGGCATGCAGGCCACCTGATGTTAAGTGGTCACTGCAGCCCATAG
>DWON01008615.1:0-12009 GCA_018251015.1 Phocides pigmalion okeechobee | reverse complement strand
GTTTCGGTTGGAGAGGTGCAGTTGCCGGCTACACTTTGAAGCGAGGCGACCATCTTAGTCCTCAGGAGTAGCAACGTGTCTACGTTCAAACTCAGATAGGATTTCGGTCGTGTTTGTGGTGGTAGTACGTAGATGTCTATGGACTGCGGCTACTTAACATCATGTGATTTGCATGCTTGTTTGCTACTCTTCTCATATATAAATAATATATACATATAAGCAAACATACAGGTGAAGGTAATATAAATCGTGTTTAAAAAAAAACGTGATTCACTATTTTTTTTCTTAATTCCAGATACAATGATTAACATAATTTAACTCTACATTTTAATTAAATATATCATGTAGTAGAATGTCATACATTCAAATTTTATCAATAAATGTATATATATCTACAGTATGTGACTTGGAATGGCCGATAATAAAAATAATAGTAATCCTAAATTTCATGTTTTTTTATATTGGAAGATTATCAAACGAGCGTCAGGACTTCTGCTGATAAATGGTCTTTGAAGACCAAGGACATCCACGTCCAATCTCAAATAGAACTAAAGTCCTGTCTGACGACGTGTAAGATGCGTTGAAGATTGAGGTGGATGCCTTGCTTGTAAGTGTCAAACTCGATACCAAGTACAGTTTTTATTTAATCTTCCTAAGGCGAAGGCGAAGAATTGTATTATAATTGATGTCCTTATTAATAATTAAGGTAAGCTGCAAGACAAGATTTCTGAAAAAACATTAAACTTTTTTTTATGTGAGAAGAGTAGCAAACGAGCATGCAAACCATCTGATGTTAAATAGTTACAGCCAATAGATATCCACGTACAACTACAAACACAACGGAAATCCTGTCTGAGCTCGAACGTAGACGCGTTGCTACTCCTGAGGACTGGAGATCGCCTCGCTTCAAAATGTAGCCGGCAACCGCACCTCTCCAACCGAAATACAAGTAATGCTTTACGACGGATTATGAGAGCGGCGGTGGTACCTTGCCGGTCGAACTATAGTTCTACCACCTTTAGAACTAACTAAGAAAGAAACTAAGAAAGATGCAAATATTATATCTATCTTTTTAGGCAGTATTATTTTAGTGTATTACTAATACACTAAAATAATAAAGGCTTTAACAACATTTTCTTAATTTCACAAGCACACGGTTGGCGTGTGTTCAAATGGTAGTGAAATGCATTAACAAAGGCATTGTTCAAATACAATACCATTGTCTTCCCCTTAAGTGGATTAGTTCAAATGAGAAGCGAAAGACTGTATCTAGTTGGTGTTTACAAATTTGCACTCAATTTGTATTAGGGTGTAGTACGTAGGGTGTTTAGTGTAGATCTGTACTTTGTCCGGGAAGTTACCGTCGCTCCCTTTATATTAAACCCCTCCTTAAAACAACGCTTGTGTTTGTTTACGTTGACAACAAATATACGGTTGCCGGAGACACTTAATCTTAGTCCTCAGGAGTGGCGTCGCGTTTATGTACGCCACAGTAGAACCACACTCTTGTTGGTTCGAGGTTATTCATGCGACTACATGAATACATGAATCGTCCATAAATATCGATGGGGATATCCGTGGCTACGGCAAATGCTTCGAATCAGGTCGCCTGCATGTGCTTTTATTTCGGTGGGAAAGATGCGGTTGCAGTTTAAACTTAAAAGAAAGGTGACCTTAGTCCACACTAGCAACGCATTTAAGTTAGCCCCAGATAGTACAGGTGATGTTATTTGAGCTTGTACATACAACTACATGGATCCATATCTATAAATGTCCATATTGACGTCCGTGGGTTACAGCTAATGTTTAACATCAGGTGGCCTGTAGGCCCGTTTGTTTTTTTCTGATACAAAAAAATACGGTTAGAAATGCGACAGGGGATTTATTTCGGAGCTGTGGTTTAGAGGCCGTAATAAAGCGTGCGACGTCAGCGGTCGAGCTGTCCCCAAAGGCTTTACTACTGCAAAGTCGCTAATGTAAGGCCACTGTGTTACTTGTTCTGTCCGACATTTCAGTTACAAACAAAAATGCTCTGTAGAAACATCTAAATTTATTGGTTTACGGAATAATTTGTAATGAATGCGAAGCTATGAAGTAATTTAAGTAAAAACAGTTCTTAACGTAGACCATTTCTATAATATACGTATGTATAATTGTATTGTGTAAAACACATATTTGTTGATTGATTTAGTATTTTCATTCTTATAAATATTGACAAATGATAGCAATATAGATTAAAGGTACCGCCGCCGCCCTCATGATGTGCCGTTAAGCAAGTATTTGATATGTCTAGTGCTGTTGGCGGCTACATTTGGAAACAAGGCGACTATCTAGTCCTCAGAAGTGGTAGATGCCTACGTATTAACTAAAATAGGAGTACTCCTTTGTAATGTTGGGTGGAGATATTCATGGTCTGTAGCGACTACTAGACATCAGGTGATGTGCGTGATTGATTTCTCCTCTTCTCACAGAAAAACCCTATTTTAGCCATTAAGTCTGTTTTATTAATGCATTTATAATATTATTATTATTATTACATAGAATCCATATAGGATTTGTGGGTCTTGAGACATCGCACGGTACCTAAGCTGTTGTATACTCAAGCTAAGCGAATAATTTCTTGACATGCGTTGCGTCGTTACTAGCAGGATTTACTGCCATTCTACAAATGAATGGCAAGTGTTGTACCCCGCTGTACACGGATATACGGCTAAATATACATTAAACGGGAAAGAACATAGATTATATAGCATGTTATATTATTGTGATGTTAGAATTTCTTATAAATTTTATAACCAAGGTTATAAGGCTTACAATTTATGAATGCCCAACATACCCAGCGAAGCGAAAAGCGAAGACCCAGAAAATATCTATTTATCATAAGTCACTTATGTGCTGCATCGGGTATCGACCCTAAAACTCATATGTGTTGATGTTGTCTCGTAAAAGATAGTTATTAAGTTAGTGAAAATATACGTCAACAAATTTCGTTGTGTGTAATGACGCTGAAGTGTTTCGCCACAAAACGGCTAAATTTCCGACATAGGCCAAATTTGTGACAAGCGAAGCCACCGCTCCGCAAACCTGCCTCCGCCGCCGCCCGATCCCGCCCGCCCCCGTTGCAATATAACTTTGAAATCGTAATTGATTGCGTCTATTGTACGAGTATCACTTCCAACATTTCTGATAGGAATGGTATTATTTATTTCTCGTAGTAATGGTACGAAAATCTTTATTGGCTTTTGTTTGTCTCTTATCTATACGGACCATTAATATAATACTAGAGCATAACCATTGTTAAACGTGTTCAAATGAAAATCACGTTGACTTGAAGTTTGTCAAAAAATAAATATATATTATCTCTTTATTTTTGAATATGTAATCAAATAGAGGCTAAGTATTTTTCTTATCGTAACGCAACCTATTTTAGGTTTAGAAAATTGAGCTGGTAATGCAGTATAGAGTTTATCCACTTAGAATATTATTTTCAGGTGGATTTTGAGATAATAGCGCTTAAAAAGTTATTCCGGAACTCCTAACTACCTCGTTCTAACTATGTATAACGAACTTAATATAAACTGAGCTTAGGTTCACTTTGACGTTGGTTGTTCGTTCGTTCCTTGCTTTGTAGATTTCTTCCACTATCGGTCTAAAACTTAAGACTTTTACTTAATTATTATAAACTTATGTATATAATCGTTATAGTTGGTGTTTAACATATATGTACTAGCACATATGTACTATTAAAAAAAATTGCGATATGATTTTTAATACTACTGCATGCATATTTCGACCAAGCAATTACGCAACATTTTCAAACACTTCTTTGTTGGTTTTGATTGGATATACTCGTTATATCGAATAACGTTTATATTACTTTTATTACAAGCGCTGTTCAGCTTTATCGGTGAAACCAACAATTTGGAGCTATTTATAAATTCACTTGATAATGCCGAAACTGCGTGAACCGTTGAGAGCGATTTGGTTCTGTTATCAGAAATAGAGCGTGTAACGTATACTCCATAAAATGGGTCATCCAATACTTACGAGAACGGTCAGAAAATTATTTTCGTAGCGCAATTTTAAAATGAGGTTGTATCGTTGAAAATGAAATGCTTAACCCCAACGGGATGTGAAAAATGGATTGCGATATGTTATGTCGTTAAAGTAGTAAATGGAAAATGTGATTTTACAAGGTTTATTCGGGTCATGATGAATAAATACGTTAGTACAGCTGTATATTTCGTATACATATTGTTTTAATTTTTGTAATGTCCTAATTCGAAGATTTATTTTCATAATCCCCCGCCCCTATTTGCATATACTGATAAAAAATGGAAGTAAATTGATATTTTTTGTGACTTGTAGCATGAATCCGTTGCAATTTGGAATCAACCCGTCGTGATCGGTATCGATTACTTATGAAATCAATATTCTGGTTACTTACTTTTTATGTTATGTTATGTTACTTTCCAATAACTATTGGTTAAAATCTATTCGAATTCGAATTTCGTAAACTGATTTATATTTTTGAAAAAATATCAAAAGTCCTCCATGATTATTTATTTTAGGAATATTAACTTCGTAATAGTGAATTTTATTCTACGAAATTACTTTGGTTTTCCACTGCGATAAACAGGATGTGAAATATAACGGTCCAATATTATGTCTGTAACATGAGCTCTGCAGAATATCACTTGGAGCTTTTTCGTCGGTTTTACCGAAGCTTAATTATGTTGGAAGGTTCCAAAGTCCTGTCGGCACGTACAATAATTAATTACGATTAACTTGATGATGGAACTTTTTGGTAGAAATATCATCCTTCTTCATCGCTCTATATCATAATTAACTGTTGAACAATGGAAAAAATTATGTGGAGCAATACAGAAAAATGCTAAATATTTTGAGCATTTTTATTTTTAAAATTAATTGTTAATACCGTTTAAGTATAGTTATAAAGAATGGTTTTATTAATTTAAATGCAACACGATCTCAACTTGCTGGAACAAATATATTTTAACAGATAAAAACGGATAGCCTATACATTTTAACAAATACTTACATAGTTTATTGAATAAAAAAAACAGTAATAACAAAATAATAGCGTAGAACAAGAAGATTTATCGCCATAGTAAATATTTCTTTCAGACAACCAGAATTCGTGTGCTCACATAATTCAGCTCTGTAAGAGCAAGAGTGTAAGAGTGAGAGAGTAAGAGTAAGTTTTGTAGACGTTCAAACGTGGTTAATAAAACAAGAGTTTGTACTTTTGCAATAAAACAGGCTGGTGGCGGGTAAATCAGCTATTCCTAATCCTAAGCGAGATATACGGCTCCCATGTGGCTATAAATACGCCAGATCCTCCCTGTTATTGGTTTTGTTTCAGGAAAATGAGAGTTTCGCTCAAATTCTCGGATATTTTATAAGTGATAAACTGAATTGTAAGAGTTATGAATAAATTGTTCTGGAATCTTTAATATCTTGAATTATTAAAAGTTTTAGTTACGTTTGCGTATTAAATAAAGAAACATATTTTATTCTTCCAGCTATTAAGTATTGACGTTTATAGCGAAACTGAAGATCTAAATAATTTCAAAAATTCCAATTAAGTTGATGTATGTTTATACAGATGCTATTTATATAATGTGTGTTACGCTTTAATGTAACTATGTGGTAATTTTAATTAATGACGGGAGAGCGTGGAGAGGGTGCAAATAGGGCGGGTCAAAAAGTTGTCGAGCGTACTAGTTGTTTCGCGTCGCGTCCGATGGCCTCGCTTCGTAATAATGTGCTGAGGTTTAGGGATGTCACCAACTGTCATACTCTGTTCCAGATTTCCGTATTCTACTATTGAAATATGAGCCTACAGACGACATTGTTATATGATACTTGTATACATTTTAATGGTGGCGAGACTCTTTGACAAAACGCGCATAGATAGCTTCATGGCTTAAACGATGGCGCGCATAGATCTTAACGAATAAGTAAACACTTTCCCTTTGACGTACAACACTTCTGTGTACACACCTGTGTTGTACGTACAAATCCCAATGGATAAGGGGTGGACACAAGTGCCGTGTTTGCGTCAGCGCTACAAGACTGCGACTGCACACTTTACTTAGTCATGAACCAACTTACTTTATTATGAATTTAAATGGTATCAGACAGTAGTAGTTTGTTATGTTTATTTCCGCACATGGATATCTAACCGTAATCAACTTCATATAGAATAAGAGTCCCACATAAAGTCGATTATCGATACTTTTTAATATTTTTGTCTAATACGATCGCCTCATGTAAGTGAGCCGGCAACTACACCTTTCCGTCGACACAACTGCGTCACGGTAAAAATAGGGGGGTGGTGATACCTCCCACGTAGAAGTGCTTCACGGTAGAAATAAAAGTAACGAGTAGGACCGTACATGTTGCAAACTTGTAAAATACTTCACGATATAAATTGCTTTGTTGTGTATTCCTGTTGCTCTTCGTAGGTAGATATAACTTTGTATAGTCACTAATATATTTGTGTCCGTTACTAGATATTTTTCCCGCCGGCTTTTTTCTCCCGGTTAACCTTAGTAAACATGGCGTTCAAAGCCGATATACAGATTTTACATTGTATCCTTGAAACAAATTAAGTGTATTTAAGCAATTTACAAATATTTGATTTACATTTGATAGTTTGGTGAATGTAAAGACTTAGAGATCACTGGTAACACCGATCTGACCTAGATCGTGTAATCCATTAATGGAATATACTTGCGCTTCACCAATAGCGCTACAATTCAATTGTTTGTTTTTTCCTCGTTGCATCCAACAATCGTTATTTATGTTTCGAATTGAAGAGTCTTATCGTGCTTGATTTTGTACTGTCTGTAAATGTTTTAGTATGCCTATGTAAGGCGTTCATACCAACTTAACTTAAATGGTTGCTAGAAGTCTATGGACATCCAAATTTAATTATTATTTAATTATTTAATTATGCGCGATTTATTTAATTTTAATTTTAATTTTAATATTGTAATCATACTTTTTTATGTTGTACTATCGAATTGGAAATAATCCTGTAATGCTAGATTTAGTTTGAGTAAATAAATAAATAAATAAATAAATAAAACTTAAAACAAAATTGAAGACCTATCTGAAAATGTGTGTAGTTCACTTGCTGGTCTTAGAACTAAAACTTAGAACTAATATGGTCGTCTCACGTTAATTTATGTGTAGTTGGTAATTATATTTAATATATTCGCGATCAGAAGTAAGATATGCTTTACCACTAGCTCTAACACTTTTCTCTTTTAATCGTTGGAAGCACGTGGGCAGATGATGATACTATATTTTTAGTACCTTCCTTTATTCGTCGAAAGAATCATCAGAAACATAGCTATAAATTGGAAAAACACACATTGGAGTCAAGCATTCAGCTCTGGAATTTCAAAAGAACGATAATGACGTAGTGCTAGAAAACCGTGTAACCCAATTAAAGGAAATGTTGTCGGATTAAAATTTCCATTTCACCACTAATCTTGACCCGGAATACAACAGCGTAATGAAACAGGCGTTCCGCAAGCCGGCTTCTAATAATATTGCTGTAATCCGGCGAAGGTCGGGCCATTAATGTTGTATCGATTCTGCTTTTGTCTTCATGCAACCCTGCACTGTAGTAACGCAGGGCTATTGTTATCGTTGTTATTTTCTACAACGTATTTATAAATGAACTGCTGTGGACTGCTTTTTATTTGTTTCAAAGAATATATTCTGATAGTACCTAACAAAACTAACCAACCAGTAAACCTCGTTTGAAATGGAGGGATTAGTTACATTTTAGAAGATGTGTTGTCATCACTACTACTACGCCCTTACACGAATAAAAGGCCCTACCCGTATTCGGTAACCGGTAAAGGCACCCGGGATAGTATGCGTAATATGGGTATGTGGGATTTCCGACTTTATGAGGATCCGTAATCTCCCTGGGAACGCACCGGTATCTTCGCTGCACCACACGCTTTCCGACCCACAGGATTCAGGGTCCCTGGGGACTGACGTCATCCTTACCACCATCAGGTGCTTACCACGCGTGTCTCACGTTGTTCTCATTTCCGGGATTGCTTGATTGGAAAGCTCGAGTTCCCACTTGCAGCCCGCAACGCCGAGAATCTCCTTTAATCACCCCTTACAACTGACAGTATATACCGTAGCATTATTCTACTTTCGAGCTACAGGGACATAAGAATATACGGCCTATAAGTTTGTTGGATTAAATCATTTTAATGTAGCTACTATGCGGGACTACAACGGGATTGTAGATGGGTCTTACTGAAATTTATCGTCGCCCTTTACCTGTATTGGCTAACTTTCCGGTCTATGTCCATATTATTATGATTTATTATTCTAAATGGAAATCCAGGAGGACTAGAATACGAGTGAAATCGATATTTCTATAACTATTAAGACGATTGATCCCATTAGATTGTTTATAATGAGTTTCTTTGTGTAAAGTAGGATTATGCTATTAATTGGAACGATGAATCCGTTGAAAGAAGCTTTGTGTTCCGAACTTGAAGGCTGCGTTGTCCATTGTGCAATGGTTTGGCCTTGCGGCGCATCGGTAGGCCGCATTTCATAACCTTTTTTGTTTTAACAGTTTTACAAAACCTTTTTTGAAGTTATTATAGCAAATGAGCATGCATTTTCACTGTTGTCAGGTGACAACGTGCCCATAATACATCTGAACCAAATTCAGTATAGAACAAATGTTAATCATAGTCGCGTTGCTAGTCCTAAAACCTAAGTTAGTGGTCTCTTTAATGTGTAACCGGAAATCGCACCTCTCCAAACGAAACACCTCTCTTGTTAAAGTCTTTCCATCTGATAAATGTCCATCTAGACATCTCAAAGCAAATAGTGAAAAAAATAATATTTCAAAATGTTTTATGACACTATTAAATATTAAAAAGTGAATCAGGAGAGCGACAAACGCCCTGCCTCCCCTAACATTAAATATAACGAATGACCCACATTTGGCCGAGCTCATTCAAATCCTGGCACTGAAAGCTTGTCGGGGCACATAATAAATTGGAAAGCTCAGTTCGCCATATACCGCGTATATTGCGTGAAATGTCGTGTATTTTTTTTTATCTTGACGGAAGTTACTAAGCTTTTTTACTATACTAATTCATATTTATAGTACAGTGACTGGGCCACGCGCTTCTGTGAATCGATTTGGTTGTTTGAAAAAATATATACATATATTGCCAGTTAAGTGTGTGGTAGAAAAACATTGTGCTAAAAATACACAATTATTAGTACAAACCTTCTGGAGATTTATTGTGTATTTTTAACAAATAAAATTTGTCACGTTTATTTATTAATTAATAGATAGAACAATTAGGTAATCATTTCCATCTCACCTACTCATTTATGGTCAACCTTATATGGGATTTCAATTCTATTTGGGGTCTAAAAGTGGGAGATCTATAGTTCGACCGGGGAGGTACCAACGCTGCCCTCATAATCAGCTGTAAAGCACTTTCTGTGTTTCGGTTGGTGAGGTCCGGTAGCCGGTTACACTTTGAAGCGAGGCGACCATCTTTATCCTCAGGAGTACAAGTAGCAGCGCATTCAGGTTCGAGCGCAGTTAAGATTTCGGTCGTTTTTGTGGTTGTGCTGCAACTATTTCACATCAGGTGGTTTGCATGCTCGTTTGATACTCTTCCCACGTAAAAAAAAGTTTACCTAGCTACATGGGCGGCAGCTGGTGCCATTAACATCAGGTGGCTGTATGTGCGTTTCTTACAGCAATTTGATAAACATAGTAATTTATAATATATACATACACAGTATGCACTATCCCCCCATTTTTCATGTAATTTTGGCGACTATTGATTTTCAATCATAAGAGTGAGATAAATAGGGAGGTAGGTACACCTTTATCACAATTATATGTGTAATACGTAATATGAATCATACGACAATACGGGGGCGTACTAATTACGAGATTGTATGAGAAACATGGGATGTTAGATCTGCAACGTTTTGTACAAATTAATATGTGCACGCTGATGTGGAGTAATGACACATATTGTTATTATTACGTCTAATTCAAAGTTCTTGGTCTATGCGCCTTTTAGACTGTCATATAAGCTGGTTAAGTCCACCATGATGACTGCGACAGCGCCAGTGTTTTACCTATTTCTGAACTTTTTAACGTGAAGTTATTCTTACGGTATAAATATGAAATTGTGTCATATACATGAGTAAATGATGCGACCGTCTTAGGATATGCGGTTAATTTGAATTCTTTGAAATTGGTTTGGGCATTAAAAAAAATTCTGGCGTCGTTGATAACGGAGAATGCATTTTTGTTTTGTTTATTTTTTATTAAAAAAAACTGAAACTTGTTTCACTGTAAAAAATATGTTTAAAAGTATAAGCAACTAAATGCTTATTTCTCTATCTTTACACTCAGGAAGTGGGCCAAGTGATACTAGAGACCAAGCGACATTAACAAATTACCGAGTTGCTTTGCACTACATTTAAGTATCACAATAAGTTACGAATTACTTTTTAAAATGATTCTACTAATACATTTAACAATTCTTTGATGATTTTTGTCACTAACTTTTCAAAACAACAACAGCAGCTTAAGGAATTTTGTTCAAATTCCCGAAGGAGATATGCATAACAGTTTCCTGCAGAGCAAGTTTGAAGATCATTATTGAAGTGAAAACTTCTTTAGCGGCGTTGTGCACTTTTTGAAGTGAAAACTTCTTTTAAACTCTCGTTAGGACACGTGACCTTATCCAAAATTCGTAAGACGGAGGGATAGTAGACCGCCGGTGCGGCGTAGGAGAGGAAGTATCTCCCTCTCTTTCTACTGCCTGCATGTGCCTTATGCCTATGCCGTATGCCTGCGTATGCCTGCACTTGTTATTATCTTTAGGCGTCGCAGGGTGCTTGCGCGAATGTGCGTGTCTTTGTGTTACAGCGTACTACGCGCATCAGTCAGTGACTGCTGGTGGGTCGACCGTCTGTGTCTGATAGCGCCGTAAATGAATACTATATTTTACCACATAAATGATAGTACTTTTATTATTTTATTATTCCCTAACCATTGCAAAATATCAAAAATGCATAACGTTAATATTCAAGTTTTCACTTCTGCCGGCACTCCCGGAGTGTAACTCGTTGATTTTTATATAATGTTTACACCTAACTGTAATGATTTTTATATAATGTTTACACCTATCTGTAATCCCAGAAATCTAAATGGTTATATAAGAGACATCCACTGCATTTTGCTACCAGTACGTGTAAATCGCTTACCAACTATTAACCATAAATGAGAAATGAACACGCAATTACTTGCACATAATAGCTTTGGCATTTTGCAAACGTAAATTAAATTTGAGATTAGATCGAGACTGAGACCCTGCTATATACTGTATAGCAGTACGTAATTTAAAAAAATATTGTTTACAAAAGACAGTATGTTAACTACAGGTATTTCTAATTATTATTCAATTCCAAAAATAAATATTACCAGGAATAACGTTACCCTATATATTATTTTAGTTATATTTAATAACTAAATTAGATCTCGCCGATAAATAAGACAACCAAATAAACCAACGGACATCATTTCGCTTGTATATAGTACGGATAAAGGAAAAGAATTTCGATTAATTGGTTCTTTAAACAATAAATATTCGCCTCATTTGTTTTCATGATTACGCGCAGTATCCCTTCCTGTTATTTTATTATCCAGATTTGTGTAGTGTCAATAAGTAAAAGGAATATTTTAGTCTGTAGCACAGTAAATCTATTTTGAATAAAAAATGCTCTAACAGAAAAAGTAGAAGGTAAGAGACTTCAGGGACGTAGCCTAAAAAGATGGTTAGACCAAATATCACAACATCTGGAGATACTATTAAAGGTGGTAGAGCCGTTAGAGCTCGCCCAGGGCGGCACCACCGCCACCCTCATAACCCGCCGTAAAGCGACATGTTC
>DWON01008614.1:0-12009 GCA_018251015.1 Phocides pigmalion okeechobee | reverse complement strand
TTCGTGGAAATAAATTTTCTACAGACGAAGAGGTTAAGGACGCAATTTCCTCGTATTTTTCCGACAAGGACAAAACATTTTTTTTTATGAGGGTTTAAATAAGTTAATACACCGATCTGAAAAATGTATTCATCTTGCAGGAGAATATGCAGAAAAAAAAAAATAATTTTGACATTCTATCTTCCCTCCTTGTCCCTCATTCCGCGAACTTAAAAACGCACCCTCATAAATAATATACTAATAACAAATTAAAAAGAGTTAATTGAATTAATTATCAACAATATTGCTTTTGAATATACTTTATCAGTTTTAATGGAAAAATAATGACATATTATGGGGATACATTTATTTTGGGTTAAAATATTTATCTGATAAAGTGTGAAGTATTAACTTAATTTATTTGTCATATTAGTTTCTAAAGAAACAAATAGCATTTTCAGGTGTAAACCGAAGGCGTGCGTCTAGAAAGAAGACGCCCTTCTCATCCTAAAAGGTTGATGTTATTCTATTCAAAAAAGAGTAATAATCGCTCATGCATTTTTCTACTTCTAATACATAAACCTACATCAACTGAATGACCTCTCTACAATCTTGTAATAAATATTAGGTATAATAATTAATTAATTACTTTAATAAAGTCTTAACAGGTACAAAATGGACTAGTATTTTCATTTGCTGCTTGTAATCATTGCGTAAATAACCAAATAGTATGAACGGAGCAAGGTACTTAGATATTAAGAACATAGTAAGAAACTGAAGTTTCACAATTCCTTGAAATCGTTTTTCTTTTATCTTTGTCGGTTCACTACGGATTGTTTGTGGCTACAATAACATGTTACATGTAATATTAAAATTTATACATATAAACAACCATAAAAACGTTTAGATTTCAAACATGATTTTGTGAAGGTTAATTGTTTATAAATGTGGTATGTGGTATGTCGTATGTGGTAGACTTGGTGTCGGAAAAGATTTTGAGGAACAAGCATTTTATACATGTGTATAATTACGTTTATTACGATCAAAATTATGAAATGATATAAAGTAGATAATGATTACTATAAAACATACACTTAGCAAGAACCGCAGCAGACATAGATAAAACATAACTTCCTTTGACTTTTACATATCACTGTATTATTCACATTTACCAAAATATAAATTGTTATACCATGTTAAATAACCTCATTTACTAGCAAATTAAATCAATTTGTCTTTATATGAGCTGTAATTACATAAATAGAGCTGGGCGAAGGTGAAAAAGTGGAACCATGCCTCGCGCCTTCCGACGAAACTCTGCAGAAAGTTTGTCTAATAACAACAATTATAAATACTACTGTAAAATATTTTGAAGGATGAGGTAAGGGAGAAAATATAAGAGGCGTTTATAGGCCAGAGTTACATCCTTAAGGATAGCAACGCATCTGTGATTTTTTATGTGAGACGAGTAGCAAACGAGCATGCAAGCATGTTAAGTAGTTGCAGCCCATAGACATCCACTTACGACCACAAACACGACAGTAAGCCTCCCTGAGCTCGAACGTAGATACATTGTTACTCCTGAGGACTAAGATGGTCGCCTCGCTTCAAACTCTAGCCGACAACCGCACCTCTCCAACCGAAACACAAGTAATGCTTTATGGCGGATTATGAGGGTAGCGGTGGTACCTCCCCGGTCAAACTATAGTTCCACCTTTACCGTGTCTAACCTAATCGTTTGATTAAATATATCTAGGAGCAGCAGTAATCTTATCATTAGGTGGACTGTATGCTAGTTTACTACGTCCTTACCACACAAAGCCTCCAGATCCCTCTGGTAATAAAGTAAATGAGTTTGTGCTTGTAATTACCGTATATTTACATTGTATTATGCTTTGATCGTCAAGCATGCTAAACACGTCTGATTGCAAACAGTACAAGGCATAACACAAAAATCCTTACATGTGCATATAAATTCTGTTTATAACGCAGGTATATTATGTAATGGCATTCAATAAAAACTAAAAGTTAAAGCTGAAAGGAAATTTAAATTAAATAAAAGTCTCGATATATTTCCTTTTAGGAAGGAACATTTGGGTTGCAAAAATAAATCTTTACTTTGATGTCATGTGATGAAAAAATAATATTTGACTCATACTAGAAATTATATTTTGTGATATTTTACTAATATTCGATTTACATATTTTGAGTGCAAATCTTTAATTTTTTCAGCACGTTCATAATAAAATTTTAACATGACTTAAAAATCTTATGATATTATTAAAATTACTTACGCTATTTCTCTAAATTTATCGAATTACAGAGATATGGATACCACATTAATCATTAACTCGCATCGAGAAAGATACACACAAAGCCGCTTTAGACATTTTATTCTCAATTATTTCACCACGATGGCATTCTTACACATGTGCGTACGCAAAAACTCAGATCACATACCATTAACACAACATTAAAAAGACAATAAAATCCATCAACTTGACAGCCTTTCAGCTTCCGTGACAACCATCGTAATATTAAACAGTTGAATGACTACTTTTTACGGTAGATTTTAAATAAAGGAAATAAGAAAATACGTAGTGGAAATATTGGTTTATACTGATATTGCTTACATTTTATAATCTGAGTCTACGTTTGAGATTTGAGTACGTAGTACGTAGTACGTAGAATAGAGAGTACTGCATTTTAAAAATAATGTAAAGCTCAAATAGAAAGTACAAAAATCTAAATAAATAAATAGAAATTACAATAAAAAATATATATAAAACAAAATATATATATATATATATATATGTATACATATATTAAGGGTGGGAAATGGTAATAAGCCGACTATGATTACACATCACGTAAACTCTAAAAAAAACTTAAAAAAAGGCCCCAAAACCCTAGAAATAGAAACAACAACTCAAACATTATATGTATTGTCAACTAACTGATATCACGAAGACATTATCCTTTGGTTCTTTGACCAATTTTTTTTTAATTGTTCAAAGAACACTAAAAACTTTTTAGAAATATTATAACCCTTAACTCCGTATGCCAGACAGTTTACTTGGAGACCTTATTTTTTATCTTAGCCTGTAATCTAAAATCATGAGGACACATGACGTTTATTTTTTAACCTACAATAAAAATAGTGGTAGTAATAGTTTCAAAATTGTTTCAACTAAAACTGATTTTAACATGTATGTAATCTGATTTTTAGTTTTCGAGTTATTTTCGAAACTGATGCACGTGGTCCGACGCTCACTTGGCAGCATTTTTAAACACTTATATGGGAAATAAAAATGTCTCAGCGTTTTGATTCTTAGCAGTTCATCGCGTACCGTTATCGGAGAAAGCGCGGGAGTAGCACAAGAGGTGCGCAGTAGTAGGCCAGCCGGCGCACACGCAGCGCCGCCATCAGCCCATTGCGCGGGTAAATCGATCCTATACAATATCTGTGAAAGTTTTTTTTAATTTTAGTGATAATTGGATTTGATTTGACGCATAATAAGGTGCGTATATTTATTTTATAAGTTTATCTTAATAATAATACACAGAATTAAAGAAAATTTTATAGGAATAAAGTGTAAGTAAATAAATTTAAATGTTTTTCTATTATAAAGTATTTAAGTATCAATTAACAACTTTATTTGTGTTTTGAACACTTGTGCAATAAATATAAGATTAAGTTAATTAAATATACGTAATTAACCATTAATTTTAAAATAAAACAAAAAGTTTCCATTGAAGTATGCGCCATAACATACAAAATATTCTAAAAATTCAAAAGATTCTAAATCCTACGTATTCTAGATACCATGAATAATTAGAGTGAATAAGCACAATGGACAAATTGAAAAAACATTATCACTGATTTACTGGCATTAATTTAGTATATGTACTTGGACCAGGATATAGTGCCAGGTACAAATTTAATAAAGTCCATTTATTTTTTAATATATTAACCCGAATATAATTAAAGCTTCTGCAAATACAAATATTCAGATTCCAGCATCATATCTATCTATATATAAGTACAAATGTCTCATAATATATATATATATATATATAATTCCATGTCCTTAAGCGTACTTTGTCAAACTTACAAAAGTTATGTAAATAAGGTCGCTTTATAATTTATTTCAATATAAACGCGGAGGATAGAGAAAAAGAAGAGCATGGTTGAGTGATAAGCACATGTTGGATTTTTTTTTGTTATAAAATGAACCGAAAAAATAGATTTGCCTTTGCAATATGAGATGACATAGATATGCAAACGTTTAATACGTCACGGCTAGACAGAAATTCTGTACTACTAATGTCTGGTCAACTTTCTTTAAACTACTTTCTCACATAGAATTGCAAAAAAATGATTATTTTAATTTTATTGATTATCTTTGGCGGGTACGTTTAAAAGGTTTTTACGATCAATAAGTAGATTTTATAACATAATTAAACAAAATCGAATCAATTAAGTTAAACTCAACAATTAAATCTTATAATAACTTATAAATAATGTAACATATTTCTTCGATTATGAATCTTTTCGTTTATGTACTTGTTATAAACAAAGCAAATAGTTCTGTACTGTTACGATTGAGATTCTAATATCAGATCTTCACCTGAATTTTGAAAGTACCTCTTTTTCAAAAATAGATCACTGACATCGGAAGACGTTATAATGAAGGTAAATATATATAAATAAAAAATGGACAAATAGAGAGCTTCCTAAGATTTAAAAGTTCTATAAAAAAATGACAGTTTGAATTAACTCTTGACTGTACGTCTATTTTGTAAAAGAACGGACACACATTATTGGTGGCGACCATCTTAGTCCTCAAGAGTAGGAACGCATCCGCGTCCATCCTTAAATAGAACTTCTGTTAGAACTTCTGTTCTATTTGAGATTGGGTGTTGTTGTCCATGGGCTGCAGTGACCACTTAACATCAGGTGGCCTGCATGCCCGTTTCTTACTATTACACAATAAAAAAAAAAGAACGATCACATTTTATGAATAATCAATTACCGTAAAGAAGGTTTTCAATTTGGCAAAGTAGTTGACTCAAAAGTAATTAATTACTCAAAGTAATCAAAGAATACCAGATAAACGTCTCATACCTGCTTCACAACAACGCTGGTAACATTTGACAAGACTCAAAAGATGTGCAGAAAAGAGGAAAAGGTATATTGTGTAAGATAAATAGCAAGCAATACTTGATCAGTCGGAAAAACAACATATTCTTCATGGATATTACAATTTAATCAAATGAACGGTATCTACATCGGTATCTTAATGTGGAGTCAGTAAGCGTCTTCTCAGCATCCACTCCACATCCAATATTGCATTTACCTTTATCAGTTGTGATCGCGGTCAAATGCACATGCCATGCATAATAAAACAAAAGAATATTATGCGCAAACAAATGACAAAATAATTGTACGTAAGAAATGGTTCTGTTTTTTATAGCAACAAAGAAATAAATAAATGCCTAAACACAGATCATAGTGATTTTTTTATTTCAATATTTTAAGTGACTTAATGAAAGGTTCTCTATGTGCTTATATTTTTTGTTTACCTTAAAGTTCTGCCAATTAGAAAAAACCTTTTTTTATTTGGAAGATACGTACATTTAAATTTAAAAAGAAATTAACAATCGTAAGGTTGGAATAATAGAGGATGAAATTTTGTATTCGATTAACTTAAAACAAAAATTGAATAATGTATCTATGAATATGTATGTTAGTATAAAAATACATTTAAAATAAATTAACAGTTCTTAACGTTGTTCGTGGCAAATAGGAGATGCATTTCTTAAGGATTATTTAAATTAAATTCTACTTTGTTAGTTCCTGTTGTTGGTTACCGTTTATTCTGACTAGGTTTCATATTCGGAACATCTTCATGAAACACCGGAATGACCATGCTACGTAGTACATGTAATTGATTTATTTAAGTAGTATACTAGATACTAGTTCAAGTTAAACTCCTATCAATCGAATAGCAAAACTAGTTACACGGTATCCAGTGTTGTTCTAGTGAAGGCATAGGTTTGGCCTTAGTTTTATCTAGGGCCCTTAATTAAATGCGGTTACCTTACCTTGTGTTCTACAATAAACTTTTAGTGTATTTTAATTCTTCTAAAATCAGTAAGTACATTTGATTGATGTTCATTTTTAATGTTATTCATGTTGTAAATATACTCGTATTAAGAGACTAGGGTGAAAAGAAGTTAAAGATAGTAATAAAAATCTTACATTCTATTACTCGATTTGCTTCGTAGTCGTTTTTATGTTTGAAATATTTTATTTGGCTTCGTCTTAGGTAACTAAGCTTCGGGACATTAGAATTCTACCTTCTGGTAAGGACACAGATAATATCATATAACTTTGTGCAATTATAAGAAAAAATAAATAGTATACAGTCATAATTACAAATAAGGACCACATATTGAATTTACAACCGTCGGCGTTGTCCAATTAGGTCTCTCATCGAAATTCCTAAGCTGATCCTGGAATTCTCTAATCCAATTTCGAATTCGAGTTTCTAATCGAGATTATAATACTATAAATATGGAGCAGGCTTAGTTATATATAGCAATATATATTATTACACTACTACAATGTTACTATATCTAAAGGTTGAAATAATTTAAGAATAAAGCATTTTTAAGTACGGTCTAGTGGTTTTTATAACACACTTGTAGCTTGCTTATCTGTCTAACATTAAGGATTTTTTAAAGACGTTTCAATAAGAATATATTATGTAGGTTTTAATCCAAATTATAATTAAGTACCTACTTACATTGTGCTACGGAAATGCTAAATAAAATTAAATTATCGGATAAATTATATTCGTAAGGCTCAAAACAATATGAAAGTATTCTGAAATAATCTTTATTATATATTAAATGTCGTTAGTGTTTATTTATGCATGTTAGGGTTATAGGATGCATGATTTTTTAGAACTGACAATTTGCGTTTTTTCCAAATATAGGCGTCTTTAGGCGTCACTCTGTATTCAATCCCAATATCAAAAATGCACGATTTTGCTATTGTAGCAATGTTGCATCACATGTTGTTCACTGTCTTCGGCTGTAGTAGCTGTGACTGAAAGCGGCATCAAAAAGTATGCAGGATGTAGCATTCAAACGCTGTTTTGAGCATCATAAACGAAAAGATTGCCATGGTGGACCTTTTAACGAAAGAGGTGTGGAGACTTTTGATCGCTACATCCATCTTTCCAAAAACAGTTTATCAATCAAGGATTGTAAAAATAGCATGTCAGCTAGGACCCTTTAATAATTGCAGTTGTAAACATGATTTAAAGTAACATTTTCTATTGTAAACAGGAAGGAAGAATGCTGGAAGGTACTAAGATTCACACGCCATCTCAAATGGCGAGCATATTCGACATCGCCAAGGATACTGTCCTATTTCTTCTACTCTCCTGTTACTATATACTGGAGTCATTATTCTGGACTCTTGTTCCCAACGCCATAAGGCCTATGAAGAGTCTTAAAGGTGATGTAGTCTTAGTGACAGGAGGCGGCGGTGGGGTGGGAAGACATTTGGCTCTTAAGCTCGCAAGGATCGGCGCTAAAGTCGTAATATGGGACGTTAATAAAGAAGGTAATGTAAACATTTATTAAAAATATGATTTAGGTTACGAAAAAAGTTATAAAACTCCCCACGACGACAGTAACATGTACGATCACAAATTATATCTATCTAATGATTTCTGTTCCTTTTAACATATATTTTCTAATTCAGTAACAGTAAGATTCAACATAAATTACTTCCATTAGCAAATGAGCATGCAGTTTATTTTACGGTAAGTGGTCATTGTCGCTCATGGACATGTGAAATCAACTTGAATTAAAACATGATTCCTACCTAAAGCCGATGACTATTGCGTTCATATTATATATGGTGATGCGACAACCATACCTTTCTATGGTAAAGCAAGGCAACTATCGTATTAACAATTACCAATTTTCTTGCTGGACATTATTATAGCGGCTTTACTACCCATCACAACTGCATATTTTATTTGTTATGAACCACTGGACCATCGTGTCAGTGTTTTTGGTAATTCATCTCCTTGACTGGCAAAATTAATTATCAGAGCCATTATTATTATCATTTACGTACTAAATATAAGTGAAGTGATTTAAGCGACCAGTAAGTCATAAAAGTTTGAACTCTTTAGACTCCTTCGTATTCAAGCATTAGTTGGTAATGTTACGTTACAGGTTTTTTGCAAGGAAATACTATTTGTTGTATAAATTAAGATTTATAAATAAATTCCTACGTACGAGATAAATATGTCTCGTACTTATATACCACATAATAACATTATGAAATATAGATAAAACAAATATTGGAACGGGATAAATATTGAAAGCAAATATCTCTCCTCCTGTTTCGAGTCAGTCATAGGTGTCCATGGATGGTATTTTATGAAGTCTACGCCGTGGGCCTTTTTATTCCTAGTATTACATAATAACTGTCCAACGTCAGGTCGACATAACAATAAGGTACAATAAGGTATAATTATTAATAAAACGAAATAAAATTTATTTATTTAGCTCTGCAGAAAACATGTTCAGCAGTAACCGACGAAGGCTACTACATAGCAAGTTACGTGGTGGATCTCGCTGATCGCGCAGCCGTGTATGCCACCGCAGAAAGGGTAAAAAAAGAGGTAAATAAACTAACAATTATCAATATCTAAAATAAAGTCGCTTCCGCTATCTTTCAAATTATGCACCGGATTTTATCAATAGACAGGGTAATTTAAGAGGAAGATTTAAATGTATAATGCACTATGATTATTGAGGTTATGAGTTGAAGAACAGTTAAAATAGTTTAAACACGTTATTATATTATATATAAGAAACATTACCACTTTTATTACGTTTTTTGCACACATTTTTATTACAATATTTTAAGTCATACATCAATTCCAAATTAGGTACGATTTTCAATCTATGTATGTATTTTATTTTCGTACGTCTAGAAGTTATATAAAATCTCAATATACAGGACAAGGTAAAGATTTAAATGTTAGGAGTCCAATCCAAAAATTTTATCAATTTTAAAAATGTTATTGCGTTTACCTCAATATAAGGAAATGCGTGACATTAAAGAATACACAATTATAACCAGTTCTCGACCACATTAAGGACTCGTCGGGCAGGTCAAAACATTATTGTTTTAATGATACTTAATGTATTTCATTTTGAGAAAGTGATATTGAAAAGTACAAAAGGAAGCACGCGTTAATAAATACCTACAAGTTATTATTGTTCTTTATTTGAAATTGTCATATTTGACTGACTCTATGCTCTGTAATCTCTTGCCAACGAATTGTTTATTTTATTGAAAGAGGAAACAAATATAATTGATTTATAAAATGGTCTAGTAGGTAGTAATTTCATTAATGCATTGTTAATAATTGCAACATTAATTATAAGGTTAATCGTTCCAAAATTTATTATTATAATGCTGTTTCGTAATATTTATTTTTTTATTAAAAATCTTAAGCTGCTTAATTATGAGTAAGTAGGTTATTATATACCTATTTCAATTTCCTTATATCAATTTAAACAATTACGATAAATTAAAAAAAAGAATTGTCGTTCTATTCACAACATCCAAAATAAAATATCAACTTGACAACTTAGCTGTTCTTTTAGGTTGGAAAAGTGGACGTTCTTATCAACAATGCTGGGACGGTTTTCGGCGATACTCTATTGGATTTGAGTGACACAGCTATAGAAACAACGTACAAAGTCAACATACTCTCCCATTACTGGGTAAGTGAAACGATGCAGTTTTACGATCTACTGTACGATACGATCCACTGTAATTATGTATCTTCAATTTGCAACGTAATTTAGATAGACATCCTGGAAACAGGTTGCACATTCTTAACGCACCAAAAACGTTTCCTTGAATTGAATATTTAACTTTGAAGTTAACAGAAATAATTAAATCTTTTTTGTTAACGGCTGAGATTTTTTTAGTATATATTTCTATTTCTATGTTGACCCCCGTGAATTTAATTAATAATTGAATAATAAAAAGTCACCAGAGTTGGTACATTCGTTTTGGCATTTTTGGTCGTATTTGTTGTAACATAAAATATAATTTTTAAGAGTAAATTTTCTGGACTGCATCAAACGTTGTATTTCTATTAACTTCCTATTAAAATGATATAAAATAATTACAAAAAACACGGATAAAGCTACGGAAGAAGGCTTTAAATAATTTAAAATAGATTATCGAAAAAGATTAGCTCATAAAGGTATTAGTAATTTAGAAAGGCCTAAATGCGTCGCACTAGAAATACGATAGGCAAGGCTGACATTACCGCCGCGGTGCAATACGCAGGTAACTACCTAGTTACCTACCTATTCTTATAGTCTACTTTTTGAACGAAATGTAAAAAACAAAAGCCAATAAACAAAAAAAACATAATTTCACATTAATGCTTTTAGCGCGCTTCCAACCGTAAAATATGTTTTTATAATTACGTTGCATCAATAATCGCAATTTATTATGAAGGCGGCAAAAATCTTTGTCGTTTCGGTTTTAAAGAAATAGTGTGGCGCTTCTTTTTTTAGTTTTAAGGGTGTGGATTGTTACATTAATTTTTTTAAGTGTACCAGAATAAAAATGCATCTGTGATCAACTTAAGTTGCGAATTCTGGTCTGTATCGAATTACTAATGAATGTATCTCGGTGACTGCGAATGCTTGTTGGCTACTTTTTACATTAGAAGAGTAACAAATGAGGATGCCGGCCATAATATTAAGAGGTTAAAGTAGTGGACAGCAATATCCAATAAATAGGGCTCAAATTGTATCTAGGGTCGTACATAGCGTTGCTACTCCTGCGAAGAAATGAAAAGTTACAGTTACAAATGTCTTTCGTGTGAGTAGCCTTAGATATTGCAACAACGGACTAATGACGGTAATCATCAACGTACCGTAGATGAAATATGAACGACTTGGTTACGTCATCGTGATTATACGGCTAGGTAGACTAGCACTGAAATTATTACAAATTTTGTGGTTTTTTAGTTATTTATAATGCTGCACATAATGATACCAAAGTTATAAGCCTTATTATAGATAACAAAAAAGTTTTCCAACAATTCCTTTACGAAAACTTGCTGTTTCGGAGAAATAAACGTAGAATACCTACCTTTTTAGAATTCCGTAACCAAATGGATAAAACGGTACCCTTATTGTCTTGACATGTCCGTTTCTCTTCCTATGACACGGCCTTTAAACTCGGACTGACTCAGAGTCATTCAAAACTTGACATTTTGATGTCTATAATACGGGCACACGCGTGTTCATCATTTTTCACCTCCATCATCATTTTTTTTCAAAGGTTTGACTGACTTTAATGTTTTTTTATATATGTAATATGTTTTATGTCGTATGTAAATTGTTTTATGTCGATATCCGATTTTTATTTTTATTTTCAGACAAAATTGACATAAGCTGCAACTACTCTCAATTTTTTAATTTAATAATTTTAGACTGGAAAGTATTTATATAAAAAGGATAAGATTAACACAGCAACAGACATACCTACACCATATAGGGGAAACTTGCTTAAAACGTACCTGTTCTTAAATCGTACCTCCTGCATTTTTATCAATCTAAGCCTTCCAGAGCGTTCCAACCGGCATAAAACGTAAACTTTAATCCGTCATGTTACGTTAAAAAAAGCAAAACTCCGTGCGGCTGCTCGTTACAAAATTATCTCAAAAGTAAGTGTTTATTGACTTCTTCAGTAAATTTTTATGATATTTCATAAGCTCAAAGTTCCATAACTATGTGGTGTTCGTTTTAGCTTATAGTTTTGTGTAAATATACATTAATTTCTGATATTTTGCTGGCAACTTTGTATTTCTAACCGGCGTACATTATTTACGCGGGAGATATAATTTTTTTGTGAGTAATTCGCCTAATTCGTACCCATAGGTTTGTTCTAATCCGTAC
>DWON01008613.1:0-12010 GCA_018251015.1 Phocides pigmalion okeechobee | reverse complement strand
TGCTTTACGGCGGGTTATGAGGGTGGCGGTGGTACCGCCCCGGGCGAGCTCTAACGGCTCTACCACCTTTAAAATTTCAATTTGGTTACGAATATACCTTTTGTTTCATTTCTTACCGCCATAACCAACTTGTGTTTCGGTTGGAGAGGTGAGATTACCGGCTCCACTTGAAGCAACGACTGCCTTAGCCGTCAGGAGTTACCTATGACCAGATATACGACTTCAAACCTCTTTGTACTGATAGGTATAAAAAATGTGATCGACTTTCTGAACTTCTGACTGAAAAGTAAGGTACCTGTTCTATAAGCATTGGTTTTCGAAGTTTAATGGCAGTTAAGATCATCTGCCAGTTCTATTGGGATATTTTACTACGTACCAGTTACTCACGACTTATCACGGCTAAGCATTAAACTTTGGCCGTGACAACGACAAATACACCTGGTTCGAAATGTCTACAATTAAAAATCGATAATCGTAACTAATCGATACATAGTAAGATGCATTTTTTATTATTAACATTCGACTACTATACGTATGCTATACTACAACTATTATTAAACGCATGAAAATATATTTTTTCAAAGAATCCACTTTTGGTTTCGTTGTAAAGTTGGTATAATATCAAAAATGCAATAATTATTTATACGCCATTGCACCCACAGCTAACTTTATGACCCAAAACGATGAGCAGCGAATTAAAGGGTTCAAACTTAGCCCCAAAGAAATAAATTTCATTTCCCACTCAAGAGGGAAATTATTTCATTCACTCCACCCCTATTAGAATGATTCGGAGTTTTTGTCTTCAATTCCTTTTTTCTCAGTCTGTTTAAGAATAGGCTATAAATTTGAGGTGTTTGTTTAGTTATATACGTATTGGGTTATTTACTGCTATTTTTTTCCGTGAGCGTACTTTATTAGCGATTTCCGAAACGAGAGAAACTCATTCGATGTTTCTTCTGCTTTCCGAATTTATTTTTGACTACAGATTTGTTTCGGTTAAATCTTGTTTTTGTTATTCTTTACATAAAAATATAAAGTCTCTTTTTGCTGATGATAAAATATTGTCAAAATTCTATTTGTTACAACAAATATCTATTAAACCTTCTTATTTCAAACAATTACATAAAAATCGACACAATTCTAATTGTTACATCGTATCATCGTATATAAAAATGGATAAACTTCCTAATTCACGTTTAGTTAAATATAATTATAAAATAGTCTATTAAAAAAATAAAAAAGTCTGTTCAAACTTTTTATCACAATAATTGTCTTTATGGATCATATTTGAATTGAACATAAATCACACACAACAACACAAACACTATCCATTTTACGCATTATTTAATACCATCCCCGTTTTGATAATCCATCATGCAAGTCTTGCGTTTTGCAGCTAATTACTAGCGAATGACCATTATAGTCCTCAGGAGTAGCAACGCATCTACTTACGGCCTTAAGATTATTCTATTTGAGATTGGATAGATGCCAATAATCTTCAATGACCACATCAAGTAAGCTGCACGCTCGTTTGCTACTCTTGTTAAAAAGGCTTCTTTGACCGACTGAAGAAAACCTTAAATCCTTAACAACTTCAATCCCAATGCAATCAAAAGTTAACATATATCCAAGCAAATTGAACATCAGCACAACGACCGACATCCCCGATCCCATTCTGTACTCCCAAAACTACCGTTTTTGCTCAAACCCGCAACTGTACCCCACTCTTATATCCGTCAATGGGCACTTCATAAATATGCACACAGCCCTATGCCTCTGATTGGACTTAAATAATAAATTCAATTTGCCCGGGCGCCCATCAAATATTTTCCCTGATAACGTTTCTATATTTGGACGGGTGGATCTTGGAATAATGGCGTTATTTAGAGCCTTGCAATATGCTAAGATAGTAGGCTGCCGGCATTAACAAGTCAGGAGATGGCTGCGCCCGGGTGCGAGTTCGGGTGGCGTGGAGTCGCTTTGTGATTGTTTTAAATTCCCGTCAAAAACATACATGAAAAAAATGACAAAATAATAATTATGTTAAAACAATTAACAGTATTAGGTTCACGTTTGATCGACGTAGCTGGTGACAAGAGAGCTGGTTCATAGATCGCCATTAGAACTGTAATCGCTATTAAACGCGGAATGCCGCCAGGGCCCTAGGCACCTTGTCGTATGTGTCAGGACTCCCTTTATATTGTTTACGTTATTATAATTAGTTTTTGGGTATCCATCATTATGATTAATATGTAAATTGTTTCACTAAAGTTATAATACCATTAACATAAGTGTTGTTAATTGTTACATACAGGTAGCTCAAATAAAAACGGTTTAAATAGAATAAAAATGTGTAGTTATTTGTCTTGATATGAATAACGCTCATAGCTGATTCAAAGGGATGCAATAATTTTGTAAAGCCTATTGAACTGTAATAAGCATTATTATATTTAATTATTACCACAATGTCTCAATTGATTGAAACATCATAATATATTTTGTAAAAAATATTGGTAAAATACCAAAAAATAAAATATTAGCAGGGTTATAAATAGACTAATGATTTCTCAATGAAATCAAATAATCGAACGTACATACATAAAGTTACTGTTTACTCAGACGACAAACCTGTTAACAAAATCACAAATAAAATATATCTACCATTATTTTGCATTTATAACATAAAACACAAAAACATAACCAAAAAAAATTAAAAAAAAGTAAAACCGTCTCCATGCATCTGGGAACAATTTTTACGACATCGCTCAGGCGCGCTAGTGGGCTCTTACAATTTCGCGCGGGCCTTCTGGCGCGTGTTAAAAACACAATGAATAATTATTGGCCTTTGTTTCCCCGTGTTTTTTCACTACTTTGCGGCTCTTGATATGCTGCTAATGTGTTGGAGAACTTTTGGACATCTCACATTTACTTGGTAGTAACTATGTATCACGTAATTTTCTCAAATTTACTTGTTTCTAGAAGTAGGTTGATACAATTTTTTCCCAAATATACTTGTCTTTAAAAATAGGAAAACGTACACTTTTCTCAGACTTACTTGTCCGTAAAAGTATGTAAATGAATATGTTTCTTATACTTGTTTGTAGAAGTGGAAAAATGCACGTTTTTCTCAAATATACTCGTATCTAGAAGTAGGTTAATATAATTTTTTCCCAAATATACTTGTCTTAAAAATAGGAAAACGTACATTTTTCCAGATTTACTTGTCTGTAAAAGTATGTAAATGAATAAGTTTCTTATTCTTGTTTATAGAAGTTGGAAAATGCACGTTTTTCTCAAATAAACTCGTTTCTAGAAGTAGGTTAATATAATTTTTTCCCAAATATACTTGTCTTTAAAAGTAGGAAAACGTACGTTTTTCTCAAATATACTTATTTCTAAAGGGCGTAAACGCATACTTTTCAAATACACTGATGTGTAGACGTGGACCTCAATCTCAAATTGATTTGTTTTTAAAAGTAAGCGAACGCAAATATACTATACTTGTTTATCATGATTTTGTAGCATATGCGTACACTCGGACAGGTCACTTCAGTCCTGTTTGAGGTTGTATGTGGATGTTCATCGCCTGCACCGACATAACATCATGTGGTTTGCAAGCTCCTCTTCTGCATTTTTCCTATAAATTAACAGGTTACCGAAAGTAATATACATATTATCTAATTATTCTCGTCTATTAGGTACAGAATCTCTCTCAGAAGGTCGATCTTCTCTCAGAATGGGAAAGAGGAGCCCATAGTCCGCCACGCTGGCCAAGAAAAAATTGATAGAATCATTGTGAATTCTTCTTCATTTTACAACGTTACGGTTAATAAGCATACAGTTTTCCCGACAAAGGTTTTCTTTTGGTTAAAGCAAGTGATAATTAACCTATAATTAATATTAATTACAAGTGTAATTGATAACTCGTAACTTCGACAAATAAAATGCCATGACTTCGAACCCAGGATTTCTAAGTGAAAAAATAACGATATTATCACTAAGCTATCACTGCTTGCAAAATATGTGTAAAAATATATGAAATTACATTGTTTAGTTTAGCCTTTTATTATAATTACTTTTAACGTTTTCATTACTATATTTAACAAACAAATTATGTGTAAATAAATGTAAAAATTGTTATAAATTTCAGAAAATGTTTCCTTTCCTGTCATAACACAAACAATTTTATCAACGATAATAATATACAGGTATTCGATCATATCAGGTTATTACCTACATTCAAATCAATCAGCAACGACAGTAATTAGAATAATAAAACAGCGGATTTCCCTGAAATGTAATTATCTCGTAAATAACTACGTCATTTCAATACGATTGCAATTCTTGAAACACAATCACAGTACAAAGCGCCTTTTTTGTATCTGGGTAAAAACGTTTTAAAGTACCCGGTATCGTTTGAGCGATTCCGGGTTTATGTAGGATTGCTACATATTAATAGACTTTTTATTTGGTTACTCTTAAGATTATTAGGAACACTAGGATCTTGAAACGAATGTAACAGATATTCAAACAGCATGTGGCGAGAGCGACGATAGTACCTCCGACGACTGTCAAAGAGTTCAAGAGTAACAAAGCCGCCGTGAATTAGACTATCCATTATATTATTTAAAGAAATATTACCGCAAAATTTTAACATTTTACTACATAACTAGTACTTATGATTATTGTTTTTTACCTCCGTCCGCCACCGCTTAGCCGGGACCACGAGCCATGCAACTGGTTCGAAATATTAAATTAAAAAACGTTAAACGAGTACCCGTTATATAGTGAAATATCCATTACGGTCAAATTCAAATTCAAATATTTTATTGAATTACGAGGTATTTACATACATTTAATGAATGTCAAGGGTACGATGTAAAATCAGCACATTGGCATTGAGCACCCTGTTGGCTAAGTTTAATATTTTTACAAACACAATTTTCTACACATGACACCGTACAATGAACTTTACAAATTAACAGCAACTGTGCAACCCTTGCAAGATCACAGTTGCAATAAATCGCATAAAACTTTCAACATCCATCACGACTTAGCATTCTCAAGTTGCAGTCGGCCCTAAAAAGGGCATAACAGGAAACGGACATAAATCAATAGCGCTAGACGAAATAAAACTTGCAAAGCAAAACAATACAAAAAATGTGTATATAGCTACACAAAATTCGCAAAAAGAATTACAAGCAATAACATGCAGTAGTTGCCATTAACAAAGATACGGGTGTTGTTAATAAGTAATTATAGCCCTTATCCCAAGGTGTTAAGGTTGTTGTGCGATGTAAGTGTAAGTTTGGTAGTAATTTAGTCCCTATCGGCCGTCGAGCTGATTAATGTCGCCAGTAAATCAGCGGATTACGACAATGCGAGAAATGACGAGCCGCGGCCGGATCGCGAGTAACGCTTTGACGTTCAAGACCGGGGCTAATGTGAGCGATGAGCGATTTTGTTTTTTTATGGCCTAATAACATTGAATTAATTACAATTAAAACAAATAGATTATATTTTAAATAAAGTAGCTTTTGGATTAATTCCAAATAAAGACAAAGGGAATTGTTTTATTTTTTGGTATAAATCTTGTTTACATAAAACACCTTGTCTTCGTTTTTGATCCAGGTGCTATTTTAAATAAAGGATATGAAAGAGATATGTAAATAAAAAGGAATGTAAGAAGTTAATAGTATACTCAAACACACTCGAGGTGGAGAGTCAACTCAAACTTGGAATAAAATGTAAAAATTAACTTTTAAAATATTACAGAGTAAATTTATTCAAAATTCTTTATTTTTAAATCTGTTTCTTAAAACATTTCTTTGACATTGTTTTGTTTTAGTTTACTTGAAATTTCTACGCCTAGTTAATACTTCTTTTAAAAAATCTAATCTAATCTATAATTATTTTTTGTTTATATTTTTATCTGTAATCAGTAGCCGATGAATTATCAAAAGTTTAATATAATCTTCATATGATAAAAATGAAACAAAATATTTTTATCCTGCTCTCATATGAAAATCCGCTATCATCTCATTACGTAGACCAAGAAGTTTCACGTATCGAATTATTGAGTAAACACAACGTAATCGATCGCTACACTCGGAATGCACTGCTGGGGTACGAAGAAACTGTCCAGTTTACTCAATACCGTAACTATTGCGGCAATAAATCCCATATTATTCGTGAGGGATGAAAAATTATACGTCCCCAAACACATTTGTTAATAAAAAGGTGGGAATTTCAAAATAGGTATCGGGTCATGATGTGTGAAATAAGTTACTTATGGAATAATATGTGTTACTTGATAAAATATAGCGCTATAAAATATATATTAATATTTACAGTACACAAGTTCCTTTTACCCCGTTTTTGGTAATTATGTGTATATGTAAGGCAGTGTGTAATAAGTTAAACTACAAGTAATATTTATTTTTCTAATTCTTATTTTGTAAATAAACGTTCAAATTATGTATCTAAATCAATGTTGAAAATAATTCTTCTTTAAAATAAAGTACATTAATGTAGTGTAGTAGAGAGTGGTTCATCTATTAAAAGTCGAGTAACTTGTGAAACTTATGTATAGCAAGGTGTGGCTGCGGGCCCACATGCAATAGAAGCGACCACCTTAGTGATCAGAAGTGGCGATGCATCTATAATCGACTTCTAGAAGGACTCTTGTTTAGGGAGTTGGTAACAGATGTCATTGGACCATCAGACGGACTACTTCCATACTTATAAAAAAAATTAATAGCTGCAATGTTTTCAAAACAATGCACCTATTTTAGTTTCTTGAGCTTAAGATTTGTATAAATATTTTTATTACAAGAAGAATAACAGACGACCCTGTAGGCTCTGTGATGTTAGTTTGTCGCTCCACCTCAAACACATCCACATTTGACCTACGGTCGTACATAGATACCGTGTATTGAGTTGTTCTCCTAAAGATGGTCGTCTAGTTCGTAAGTAGCTGACAACCACATCGATCCAACTAAACACGAGATTTGTTTTACGACGTATTTATAAGGCTAGCTTTAGTTACTTATCATTCAAAACATTGATCAATCATCTGTAGATATAATTTAAAACAACAGTCGACAGAATGTTGTCAACAATATTATTATCAACTCTCCTTTCTAGAAGTTAGTTCAGAAATTGAATGAAAGTTCAAAATTCAATTATTTAAAACAATGAAAACATGAAATATAAATAAGTAAACGTAGTGTGTAAGTAAGAATGTCATGTCGCTCGCATTTCGAGCAGGCCGCGTGTGTCACAGTGTCACTGACAAATTGATTTATGTAGAGGGTCGCGACTTTGCGTTTAGTCGGACCTTTCACGTGCCTCGCTACATTTTGTCAAACGCCATACTTGTTTAAATCATGCAAGTTTTTATGTAGTTGCCGTAAAACTTTGTTATAATTTGAAATATGCTTAGTATATGTAAATAGTTTTCATTTATTTTTAATTAATTAAACATTGTATATAATACTAATTTATTATTCCTTATTGTTTTATGTTCTTGTATGGGACGCAAGATTTATAAATGAGTTGACTCCTCGCGAGCGGAACGGTGTCGAGAGCTGCGGCCGCGGCGGAGGCTGCATAAGAAACTAGCGGCGTAAATATGTTCCATACGATTACGTGTTTGTTCCGCTTGGTTTTGAAACTTTATAAACGTTTTTTTATGTGAGAAGAGTAGCAAACGATCATGCAAACCACCTGATGTTGAGTAGTCGCAGCCCATAGACATCCACGTAGAACCACAAACACGACTGAAATCCTATCTCAGCTCGAACGTAGACACGTGTAGCCGGCAACCGCACCTCTCCAACCGAAACACAAGTAATACTTTACTGCGGATTATGAGAGCGGATTACGTGGGGTCCCAGTACCAAAAATTTAAACAATTAGTACCTTTATATCTTTATGCTACTAGAACCTTTCCCAAGAAGTTTTACCCTGTCCCAAAAATTTAGCCTTACTCCTTGAGATGGTGGTAGGGTACGTATTATATCCTATCGAATCTCTTCTTTGCTTCACCATGCCTAATGAGATTCATGTTTATCTTTTATTTAATTAATTCTCTATTTTTTCTAAAATAGTTCTCTATTTTTTCTAAAATGGTTCATTTAAATTTTTTGTATCTATTTGTTGATTTCAACTAATAAAGAACAGATACCGCAGTTTACCCTCCTAAGCTGAACACATCAACGCTACATGACAGTACTGGACACTCCAACGTTACACCTTTCAACATTAAACATATTGCTTATTTAACGACCGTCATCGAATCCAATCGCATTTTAGACGAGATCTGTTTCGGGCATTATTTATCTATTTTATGTCCGACAAACAGACACCATTGGAGACAGGGCCCTTACTGGGCAACCGTAAAACGAATGCCTCGATTGGGTCGCAGATTCTAAAGCTTTTATTCCGGCCACAGATTAAACCGTAAAAGTTTAAAGTGTCAAATGTTGACGGTAACTGTGTACATGCGTAAATCAGTTTTATGTCTGGATGTATTAAGTAAGTCGTTAAAGTGGACAATAAAATGCGGGTAATTTACTTTTTTATATATTTACTTCGGCTACGGGTAGGATGTGTCGTAGCTATGAAAGTTTGGTACTTTATGAATACGGCGGATAGAAGTAAGACTTTGGAACTGCGCTTATTAAATGGACGAAAATTAACTGGAATGCCAAAAATCTTCACGTTTGTCGACCCGCATGGCGCTATGATATTTCTGCTATACAGGTGAAGGATAGGTTTTGACAGGTGTTGGAACTATAGTTCGACCGGGGAGGTACCACCGTAAAGTAACACTTGAGTGTTGATTGGAGAACACTTTAAAGCGGCTACCATCTTAATCCTCAGGAGTAGCAACGCTTGTACATATGTACTAACTTAGACAGAACTACAGTTCTGTTTAAGGTTGTATGTGGATCTCTATGGACTGCAGCGATTACTTAACGTCAGGTTAGCACATTAAAAAAGGTAATTAATTTAATCAATGCAATTTAAAAAATATATATTTTTGACGTTTTATCTAATTCTTTGGTGTGTTGCATGTTCTTGTCGACTCTAATTGTCCTGACATTCAAATGACAATTTTTTACTATTACGATATTAGATATCACGGTGTTCAGTATAATGGCGGCTAATTAAAATATATAAATAAATATGGCGTTTATAGCAACTTTAATATGAAAGTAACGTAACGCACATCTTAAATTTTCAAATTTTCCTATCAAATATTGTTTGGCGGCTTACCACTGCGAAGGTTTTGTTCAAATACAACACCATTGACTTCCTTTTAAATAGATTAATTAGGTCAAATAAAAACGAAGTCTACAAATACATTTATATGACAAAATAATTAATATAAGTATAATAAAATAAACGTTAATGATTAAATATTCCTCAAGGTTCGGACACACTAATATTTTGTCATTAAGAAATCTTAGGAAATGTGATGACATCGCTATAAACATCAGTGTAGGTGTGGGACTGACGCCCACGAAGTTCCACTGCAACGTACTTAACGTGTTAAGTTAACATATTAAGGCTGTTTTTAGAAACATCATGATTTTTTGTTTAGCGTAAATTTTAACGTAACAGGTGGTACAACTATCGGGGAGGTACCACCGTAAGAGCTGCCTACAGGTTCTTACGGTGACGTTTATGCCCATGCACAGTTTCAGAAACTGCAATTGGACTTGATATGAACCAGCTCACTTGTCACTAGCGTCGCTTAAATGTGTAAATATGTGTAATTCAGATTCATATATTTCGAAATAGTTTTCTATCAGTCTCTTATAGTGATAAATTATACCGCCTATATAAAGTGGTTTAATATGGTTCGAAGGGAGGTACCAATTTCGCCCAATCCTTCGTTAAGCGATACTTGTTTCTGGAGCTACGGTTGCTGGATTAGCGGGGCAGTAAGTCCTCAGAGATACCAACGCATTATTATACGATCTCATGCGAGCCCAATCAAGTTTAAGGTTGTATGTCTATGGGATGCAGTTACTACCTAACATGAGGTGACTATTCATTTGCACATCTTCCAACATATAAAGGCTTTATATGTTTCTAGTGCAAAAACTGGACATAAAACATTACATGTAACTCACCGACTCTAGTAGAAAACTACAGTAACTAAGATTAGTTATTATGTTAAGATGTGTATATCAATAACTAATCTTAGTCATTCCAGAGTTTTCGTTTCGTACATGTTTTCGCATCGCTTCATCACAAAAATACATCTCTCGCATCTTCGTTTAAGTTTTGCATGAATATTCGCATGTAATCATTTGTTCAATCGAGAATATTCTTATCTAGTCACAAAATGTATTCAACACTAAGTCGTAAACTAGGCGAAATTACAAGGGACCCTATAACCAAAAACAATGCTGTGATCAGAACACAGCGACACTGCAATTTACACCTTATTGTTGAGCATTAAGGTCCGTTTTCATAATTTCGGAGGTCCATGCAACTACACCAGTGAATAACTTTTTTCAATTATAAAAGACTTAATCCGTTTTAGGGTAGCCGAGCAATTTTCGACTCTACATTCAACGGGTAGGGTAAACATTGGTTTAGCGTGCAAGTAACGTATGACCTTGCATCCCTGAAAAGGTTATCCACGAAAATGTTAATATAATAGTTGCTTCAGTACTACGGGTTTTGTTGGCATGAAGGCATAAATCAATTTTATAGCCCCATCTAAATCAAACTCGTTTTAATGGGCGGCCCCCGTCATATCATAGCGGAGTATGATAATTTACGGCTACTATGTGACGAATGTAGAAATAAAGGTCTCCCCGGCGTCCCCCGGGCCAGGGATTAGTTTTATGCCCTAAACCGGCGTCGTAAATATGTCACCCATATCTTCTGGTGTCGCGAGATAATTTTTGGATTTACGGAGTGTTGGCTTGATGCAAGTTTTTCGTTGTCGTTTTTATTGTTTCTGATAGCGTCGCTCTTGAGTGATTTAGGCGTGATGCTGGCCGTCAGTCGGAGATAGTGGTGGCAAACAAAGACGGAACGTTTAACGTGTTTCGACTCTCGAAGCGGGTCGGTCTCTCAAGCTGTGATTTATTGCGCAAGTTTCAGTTATCCAGCTCGATAAAAATGTTTTGTAATCGATACCGGATGTGTGGTTAACAAAAGTTATTTATTAAAAAAATCTCAAATGCGTGCAGATCACGTCATGCACATCTACATTCAGTTTTACAAAGTATCACGATTTTTAGAGGTTGTAGATAAGTCGCAACTCCTAAGAACATAGTTGATCGACTCACTTGGAAGTGTACCGACAACCACACATCTCCGACCATAACATTAGATTTTTTATATGAGCAACAAAATAATATACAAGCCTTATGGTATTAAATGGTTGCCACAGTGCATGAATATCTGCACCCAACTTCAAAAAGATTGACATCCTTTACAGGCAGATGTGTTGCAGGAACAAAGATGATCATTTCGTTAGTAAGTATACCGCCAATCGCATCTCTTTAACCATAATACAAGATTTGTAAGTGAAAAAGCAGCAAACGAGCATGCAGGTCAGTTGTTATCAAGTTGCTGCAAATGATAGACATTTACATCCAACCTCAGAGAGATTGACGTCCTACTGTGCTCAAAAGTAGATATATGAATGTCTTAAAGAACGCGAAAAGTCGATTCGCTTGAAAGTGTCCCGGTAAAAAGACTGAATTCCTGTTTGTGTTCAAAAGTAGATGTTTTACTGCTTCTAAGATGGAAGATGGTCGCCTCGTTTAGAGATATACCTGATACGTATGTTTTTCCAGCCTGGATACGAATATTGCTTCATTGTAGATTATGAGGGTGGTCTGATTGGTCCCACCACCACATCTATTTCTGCTTCCTTAAGCAATGTAAATCTGCTTAATTTCAAAATCAAAATCAAAATCAAAATATTTTTATTCAAAGTAGATTCTTTACAGAATTCTTTTTAAACGTCAATAAA
>DWON01008612.1:0-12011 GCA_018251015.1 Phocides pigmalion okeechobee | reverse complement strand
CTAGACGCGACATTAAAAGACAACGCTGGCGGATTATTTTGTTCTACCCACCAACATATTAACAAGGATTGAACAGATGTTGTCCTGCTTGTTGCATAATTGTGTGCTTAATACAATTGTCACACTAACCTGGACAAACAAACTTACTAGCCGGATTTGCATAAACCTACCGTGTTCCTAATCAATGTCCGACAGATGCTTGTCTGAGTGTTGTGTCCCTGGTCAGAGGTAATTGAAATGGAGTCAAAATCTGATTATAATTAAACCAAAATTAATTATGCGGTCTTTGTTTTTCAGAAATAAATTTTGTTTTTAAGGCGCCGAAAAATACATCTTTTTGAGACCTTTAAATTTCTGAGTTTGTGTTTTTGCCTGTAGCATTGTCTTTCAAAATGGAAGGCCGTTAATTTTTTTTTAATTAAAATCATGTTTCATTGCGATGATTGTTACCAATGTAGGATGAATTTTGTAGGCATTTGAAAAACGAGCTTTTGTATTGAAGATCTTGATGGATAGGTAATGGATACTGAATACACCTTAACTTGACTGATCGAACTAAAATTTTATAGATTAAGGTTGCATGGACAAATTAAAGATTGTCTGAAGAATATCAAAGTATTAGACCGAGACATTATCTAATGGCTATGTTGATGATGACCTTATGCAAGATGTAGTGATAGAAAATAAGTAGTAAGTGTATAATTTTTTTGAATTAATCTCGATATGCCCCTACTTTGGGGGTTTAACTATTATATATGTAATTATAAGTGTTACCTATAAATCGTTATAAATTAAATATATTTTATCTAATTGTATCGTAAAACGTGTTCACGTGAGTCAGTAATGTTATGAGTCTAGGTACGAAATAATCTGTACACGTCATCGTGTCTCCTTGCCAAGTTCGCCTCAGTGTCAAAATATTTCCCACGATACCAACCCTGACACGGACGGCAAAAGGCTGACAATAAATAAAGCAGCGCCACCCACTAAATTATTTTAGCCCATTAACGCGACGGGGCCGACACAAATTAATCACTGGAATGACAGCAAAGGCGCTTAACACTTTACTCTTAGAGTAAACCGCTCGCAAACCTCGACATTGAAACAATAAATTTACAACCTTGTGAAGTATCTTAGTCTTAACCTTGTTTGCAATTTGCAAGGGACTTGCATAAAAAATTAACATAAAAGTTTAAAGGTGGGAGAACTATAGTTCGACCGAGGTATCACCGCCGCCCGCTGTGAAGCATTATTTGCGTTTCGGTTGGAGAGGTGCGGTTGTCGGATACACTTTGAAGCGAAACGACTATCTAAGTCCTCAGGAGTAACGACGTATCTACGTTCAAGCTCAGATAGGATTTCGGTACTGGTACGGCTGCGGCTACTTAACATCATGCTTTGCATGCTCGTTTGCTACTGATCTCACATAAAAAACATTGATTTGAAATTAAATTTATTAATTTAATCGTTACTGTTAATGTTCCCCTACTACGCACACGTACAAAATAAGAAATGTTAAGCCATAATATACAACAATAGATAAGTAAGGTTTGGTAAATTTCTCATGATTTTGAGAATTTTATTAAACACCCTCAGGCTTCCTCGAGATTTTTTCCTTTAACAATAAAGCAAGTGATAATTAATTTCTAATAAGAACATAACTTCAAAAAATCTAATTTGCATACTAAGAATTATTCGGGAAATTCCGTGTAAGAAAAATTAATCAAAATTCCTAGTTTCCTCGGTGTTTCGAATATGACACGATCAGGCATTACCAATTTCTTAGTTTATACAGATGATCTGCGTTTGGACTGCAAGCAAACTGCAAAATTGTAATATCTATGTCTAGTATCTATATCTAGTACGTTGTTTAAGTAAAAAAGGATCATACAGTGTGTAATAAGGCAAAAATACAAACTTACCAATTACTCAATGGGGGCAACTATTCAATACTGTTTTAAGTTCATTACAGATTTTTTTAGACGTCAGTGACTGTTTACCATCAAAAGGGCTGCATAAGCATTTATTATATGTTTTAAAACTGGTTTGGGGTTGATATTCTAACGTAATCCATGTAATCCATGTAACTAGTAGTAGGGGACTAAGATGGTCGCCTCGCTTCAAAGTGTAGCCGGCAACCGCACCTCTCCAACCGAAACACAAGTAACGCTTTCCGGCGGATTATGAGGGTGGCGGTGGTACATCCCCGATCGAACTATAGTTCTCCCATCTTCATTTATGCGATATTTAAATTAAATATTTTTTTAGCAAAACAGAGACCAGTACAGTCAACCCCAAAAACTATTAACTGCCACAAATTTAAATGATAGTTAATAATGCAGATTAATTGATAAATTTTACACTCCATAAAATATCTTTGTGGCTTATCCATTAATAAAACCAAATATTTGGTATTGGATCAGTTCGGAGCTGCTAATTGAAACACATAATTTATGTATTTAGATGATATTCAACGTTTTATTTTCCGTGTAACATTAATTCATTTTCCTATTGCTATGTCTTACATTTAAAGGAGTATTGTTATTAAAATAATGTGTGTATGTACATAATACTTAATATATCATGGAGAGTAAAACTATACTTCGATCGGGGAGGTATCACCACCGCCTAGACAGTACTTCGCGAAGCAACACTCGTGTTTCGGTGGGAGGAAGGTGAAGGGGATGGTGCAGTTGTCATCTATACTTATAATAAGCGAGACGACTTTAGTCAGGAGTAGCAACTCATCTACGTACAACCTCAGGTAGGACTTAAATCCTGACTGATATGGCTACGATACCATACAGCCACTATTTAACATCAGATGGCTTGCATCCTCCGTTTCTTACATAAGAAAAGATTGTACTTAAGTGCAAAGTAACTCTAAACAAGGTCCCTTTTATTGTCGTCCCAGGGCGCCTGGCAGATGTGAAACATTCAAAATTATTTTCTACAAAAAATATGAATGAATGGTACATTTTAAGGAATATTACTTATTAAATATATTATAACTGTTAATTAAAACATAACACAACCAATGAAAATAAAACATGGAAATTAAGACTGCTCACATTTTTTATTCAGTAACTTCTAATAAAAAAGATGTGTGTGTTAGAGTTTCTTTCGCTGTCTCTTTTCCAAAACGGAACCCTTACGAATCAGTGGTAGTTTATTGATCTTCAAAAAGAGATCTGTGAGAAAATTGCTTTGAATAAATAAAAATATTGTGATTCTTTGATGTTGCAATAAGGCACCGCGACGCTACTACTTTAACACTGGTCAGATCTGCAGTATTATGTTTTACATAAATTAATGTACATGTATAAACAACCACGACCTATCATATTTGAAAATAACGTTGTCTTAGCACCAGAAAATACAAAAATGTGAATCTAGTATTATCAAATTTTTGTCATATTTCATATAAAACACTTCCGTGAAATCGCTCGACGCACTTCTCAAGTACGGGTATAGTGAGAGGGAGCATAGAGAAGTTTCCCGGAAATATCCAATAAAACGGAGTACGCTATACGTCAGTTGCATCTAAAAAGTTGGAGCCTACAAAACGATCTTTACGTGTCTTTTCACACTAGCAATGAATTAAATTGACGAACGTATAATAATGAAATGAAAGCTATAGTTAACCTAATGAATGACTCTTAGAATGGAAAGGGTTAGGTTATAATCCCTTACACAGATCAAATGTGGATTGTTAGACTTCACATACATTTAAGAACGTTATGTAGATCTCACCAGCAGGTTTGTTTCCTCACGATGTTTTCATTCATCGTTAAAGTAAGTGATGTTTAAGTTATAATACGCACATAGTTTTGGGATGTCAGAGGTCAGGGATTGGAATCCTACGGTCCACACGTGAGAGGCTGGTAGGTAAAAACGTTTTTTTATTATAATCATATACAGAAAAAAAACAAATTAAATTAGAAAACGGCAGCGAAGAGGAGGACCATACACACAATAATAATTAGCGTCATGTCTTTTCCAACACGTCATACAAGTTGGTCTTACATATGAAGCGCGCCAATAGATGTTCCACATAAAAATTCGTCAATTCTTCCCATTCACGTATTCTCTATCAGACAAGGGGGTATAGGTTGGCGAACTCCGACGACTTGTCGTTGCAACTTCGATATTAGTTTGCGCGTGATCGATTTAGCCGCCCACTTTGACAGTTGAGATCGTGACAGATGACGACCGACGCCATATCGCTGGGGTGATTTGTCTTTTACTTAGGTTATTTTAGAAATTTTGCAAGTTCACACAATAAAAAAGCGAAGTTTACTTTTATTTACAAACAAATACAATTATTGAGCATACTGTGATTCAGTTTCTTATATTGCAGGCTGGTAGGGCCTATACGGTCGAAGTGGTAAGGTATCCCCACCACATCCTATTCCAATGCGAAATAATTCGTGCGTTTCTCTGGAAATGAAATTAGGCGATCGATTTAATCCTTAATAGTGGCAACGCTTCTTTGTTTGAGTTCGGGAGGCACTGCTGTATTACATAGAGATGGCAATAGATGACCATGGACAGCAATGATCACGCACCATCGTGTACGCCACGCTTGTTTGCTATTTCATTTTCATTAAACGTATGGTTTTAACGAGTGTCAAAATAAATAAGCCTTGCACGTCTATTACAATATCATTTTGAAAAAAAAGCCATAATGTGATATATAAATTAACCGAAGAAAAATGTTTGTAATGTCATTCGAGATTTTCTTATTGTTACATACCGTGTTCTGAAAAAACGGGTAGTTACCATGAAAATGTTAAAATGTTTCATACGTACCTACATGTAGGTATAAATATTTTGGAATGGCGACGTAAGGCAGTAGGCAAAGAATAGAAACAATATGAAGTAATAACAATCTTACACCCGACAATAAAGTGGGTCGAATATGAGCGTTGAAAAAAAAACTTATTTATATTTTTATACCCTCGGGCAAGTCTACAAAGCTCTTGAGTAAAGGTCTAGTGAATCTCGGGTTTCGTCGATGTTTGCCGAAGGATATCCCGGGACAAACGAGTTCGGGGGCCGTCGATCCCGGGATCATGGCCGCGTTTAGGGACAACAATAGCGATGGAGACACCCCGATATCGCGATATACATTATCTTTGTTGACACCACATCATGTAAGGTCGTTTTTGTTGCCAATTTTCGCATTGTTGTTGTAAAATAACTTTAGACCCACGATCCGCTTTTGTGCTCGAGAAGCGAGCGGTCCTGCTATTCGATGATAGCGGATGAAAATGTCCTTTTTTGTAAATTTTACGTACAAGCATTATCATTAGGATAATGATGTAAGCAAAATTACATCCCTTTTGTTGCTTATTTTTAAATTATGCTACCAATTACTCATTTACATACCTCTAATGTTATCTATTAATTGACACCGTACAAATAACGTATCAACGAAAACGCTTCTAAATTTATCCGACAATTTATCTACGAAACAACGATCGTAACTAGTTGAATTTAAACCAATATATAATATGTTACGTACATAAAAGATAAACATATAGAAGTTTTGCTGATTCGATCACATAATGTTTACCTCGAGAGATTTGCAAACACCCTTTGTGCGGAGCTTACGTGAAATACCTATAGCTACAGTAGTTGCCAGTTTATCTTTTTAAAGGTTTAGAAGTGTAATAAATTTAGTTTATAGCCACAGTATACCCAGACAGCACGGGGGAAAGCTCTTTGCTATCTAGATCGTTTAACCAGATATCATGACTGAAGGAAAATAGACGATAGTTTATGTGTCTTGGAAATATTTACGTCCCTGTAAAAGTTTCATAGAATTTTCGATAATAAATTATAGAGGAATATTATTGAAAAGACAGCTAACCCAGTACCTATATTTCCTTTAATAAATCAAGCGTTTTAAAGGCGTTGTATTGGAAACAAATACAAGAAATAAATACATTTTATATACTAATTAACTGAAGAAGGTGACTCACAGATTCAGAAATTGGCGTACATGTGCTATAGCCGAAGGTACAATCCTGAATTTTGGCAGATTTGCCATGTCATACCATGTTTTGTACCTTGTATAAGCACAAAGAAAGGAATTTTGGAACTTTCTTCCCTAAGGGAGGTAGAATGGGGGTCGAAAGATTGTATGAAAATTTGTTATATCGACTTCTAAGGAATAAGATTCTCGTCCCAGTTTTGCAACCTGCAACCTTACCTATCCAACCGAAACACAAGAGTTGATTCACTGCGGATTGTTTGGCCGTTGGTGGTACCTCCCCCATAGAACTATTGTACCACCTTACAATTTCCTAGTTGATATAAAAAACTAAGTACTGACTAACAATACACTCGGCTTTACTCGTTGACACGTCGTAAAGCGGGCAGACAATTAAGGCACTTGACCCGATTGAAGAAGCCGACTTGATGTGCGGCGTTGGGTCAATGAAGTCAACAGTCAAAGTCAAAAAGTCTTGGTTATTGCATTTTTATCGGAGACTAACGTAAACGAGGCTTTGTCCGAGAATAAGCCTTATTGGATGCAATAACCTGTGTAGCAATACATAATTTAAAATTCTTTAAAAATACAATTATCTTAGAATATACAATAATTAGTTTTAATATAACATAAAATAATAATACTAAAACGTGTACTAAAGGTACACGCACCTTGTACACAAAACTTGAGGTAGAATAAATCGATACATTTCTCGTTACAGATATACAAATAAATGAACAAACGGACAACGTCTCTCTTTTATATTATAGTAAGGATATGGATGTAGTTGTTATAAATGGTATTTGTTAACCAACATTGCCATAGACGTCGAATGTTATGGTATTCAACATCTGGAAACGATATATATTAAAAAAAAATCAAAGTAACTTACAGCCTCATAACCAACCTATGACTACTAATGTCAGGCAAAAGTCAACCACGCTGGCCAAGAGCGAGTTTACAGATTTCATCTGCCTTTGATAAATTTATGAAAAATTCACATACAATGTTTCCTCATGATGTTTACTTTCATCGAGCAAATTGAAGCAAGTGATAATCATTTTCTAATACGCTCATATTTTCAAAAAGTAATTTATACGTGCCGGGGATTTAAACACTGGACCCCCTTTGATAGGTCAGAATCTTGTATATAAACTTAGACTTATTATCTTAAATCATCACTGTTGTCAGACTCAATAACTTAGAATGCGTAGAATTGAATCTCTATTTGGCACGGATATGAAACCACGGCTTGTTAAAACACGACCTTGTACAGTTGTCGTAAGAATTCGTTAAATCTTCCGTTCTCGCCAGTTGACACATCGCGTCTTGTAAAGCGGGAGCCAATTAAGTCACTTGACCTGAATGAAGAAGGTGTTCCAAGCGAGGCGCGGGTCAATGAAGCTCGCCAGGTCAGATGACCCGGCTAATACGTCAGAAGTTCATGACGTACGTTTGAGCGGTTTTTATGTTTCATCTGTAGCGAAAACAGGCTCAATCTGTTCCAGTATATTTCGATCTGTTGGAAGACAGTTTTTGAAACGTCAACTTATGACTTGCATTACCAAATGCTAATGTGTGTTATGTTGTGTTGCTGTATGTTGGACAGTTGTGACTGCAACATGCTGTGAATGACTAATTTAAAGACTAGTCTAATAATAAATTTAATTTACAAATAATAAACTTAACATTTTGTAACCTTCAAATAATTGAAAAATAATGTTTTTTTATGTCGACAACTCAAGTCACTGCTCATATGTTGTTTTTACAACAAATTGATATATGGAATGCGCAATTTAAAAGGAAATCTAATGAAAATATAACCTAAACGATCTACAAAGAGTCTACTATGTAGCATGGTGTCAGGAAGACTGAACGCATTCCGGCGGTACATAGCAATTGCAGTTCTTTGCACGAGATATGAAACATTGCTCTCGTCAACAGCAGCATCTAGCAAAAGTGTGAATAATCTATCTGTGCTATTGTTTTACAAAATTCTACTTTACGTTAACAATTTCTTGAACTTTAAGCCAAGCATATATATATATATATATATAGTAAGAAACAAAATGCAGTATAGCTACATAACTGACTGTACTCCATCGGACTTACACCTATTTCCTATCAATCCTTAACTACTATCATAAGTTTGTACAGTCAGTCTGTACCCAGCTCCATATAGAACAATAAGCTTACCTGAAGTCGATCACATGCGTTATTACTTATAAGGCTAAGATGGAATTATTTGAAAACTGTATTTGCCAGCTCATTACCAACTACTTACCAGCTCATTACTTGCAGTACACATAATACACAAGATGTAATCATGTATAATCTATTTACTTTATTATATAGAAACTGTACCTATATGATTACCAGAGTGGAAAGCGCTAATCAATCATTCATTAATTATTAATTACACCACCGTTTCAATATTGGAATTTGTAAGAACACCTTAATTATTACATAGTTACTAACATTCTAGATATAAATTGAGATGCATAGGTAAAAGATTAAAGAGGTAAAAACGGTTGTAAAAGGTCTCAAATTTAATAAAGTCCATTCACTAAATAATTGTGAATAAACTTAAACGTCTATTCGCAACAAATCTGTTTCTTTGAAAAAACACTAATGAGCGTTTCTCTTCTCTTTCAGGTAATGCATATTTGAGTTCTTGACTTACGCCGGCTATGAGTCCCGGGGGCATGAGTAAGTTACAAAAATACTTCACCTACTTTCGACAGGGCTGTTCCCCTCTCTCCTCTTTGTGTACTCCGCCGGGTATAACTGACGCTTATTCTTTTTGCGGATGAAGACATTTTTCCAAGTCGTTATTTAATTTTTACAAGAACGGAATTTAAGAAGATCGGTTAAGTTATCCCACTTGGAAGAAACGTAGTGAATAAAGAAATCCTTATTTTTTAACAATAATGAATAAGAGAATGAAGAATAAAAATAATTGTTCATTGATGCCCAAAAAGCTACTGTTGCAAGTAAAAACAATATATCCATGAATGAAACTGAAATTTTGTTTTTTGTCTATGATATCAAGCCAATTATTTACATACATCAACGAGTAATCATATCCGTCTAAGAAACGAATCTCAATAATTTCCATAGAAGATAGTAAATTGTCAGGCAAAGTTGTGCATACAAAGAACTTCAATCGAACAAATGAAATGCTAATTGAAACATGTTGAGTGATCTACGTATATACAAATTATTATTATTTATACAGGTATTTGTGTTTAGGTTTGAAACTACTATTTCTCATATTCGCAAAGGCTTTATCCTTATAGGTCTAGACATTGTCTCAGCTCTTTAAATACATAATGAAGGGCAAATTAATAAAAATAATATAAATAAAACTAAAATAGCTAAAATTATTTTGGCTACGATTTCGGATTACACAATATAAGAGTAAAGCGAAATGTTTGCAAGTCCGGTCGAACACAAAAAAGTTGGCAACCCCGACACGGAGCTGCCCCTTCGACAGAGGCTGCAAAAATCTCATTCATAAAAGATTTGTGTATTATTGTGAGACGTATTCACAAAGTTATATGCCCGAAAGGAATGAAGAGGAATATTCTATGTTTGTACAGAAAAAAGTGTATTTTGCGAGTCGTAGATCAAAACAGCGGTCGTCTCCCTTGAGCCGAGGAAATATTAAAATATCTGTCTTTAGGGAACGAAAATACACGATGTAAGAAAAGATGAGGCGAGCACAATTTTGTCGATTCGATGTCCCCAATTCGTTTGCTGAATTCTTAATGGCGCCGCGGGGTCGGCTTCGTTTCGTAATCGCGTCGTTTTCGTATTTAATCCGCCTTCGCCCCGCCGCGCCGCCTACGAGAGGGTATAGCATACCACAACACGTACCTAACAAGAATTTAATTGGTAAACCGTGCGAGCTCCTCATATCAATTAATAACGTATTGTTAACTTTATTTGCATTCCGAAATATTTATTTGCGCTGCGATTTTAATAATGATGGTCGAAATAAAACAAACACGTTCTTATAATCGTTACTTAGGAAGACGACTCAGTTAAAAAAACAAATAATACGTCTGATTTTAACAATATCAAAGTAGTTGATAAAGAATTTGACTATATTACTTATTAGAAGTAACAACACGGATGCATTGTATGTAGCATGTAGATACATAAACCTCGGGATAGACTCCAATCCTGTTTAATTTTGGCCTTGGATATCTATGGAATGTGGATACCATGTAACATCAAGTAACTGCACACTCGTATGCTACTCTTCTAAAATAAAATAAAAACGTAACGTTTCCTTTGAACTGAAATTACGAAAAGATTTTAACGTAATGACGTCGACGAAATTATACATTTTACTATGTTAGGTGTACTCACGATTAAGGCTTTATAATTGTCAACATTTCAAGCCAGTCTTCTTAGTCATGGGAGTGTATCCATAGTGAAACTGAAGTTTGTATATCGCAATACCCGATAAATAAATTGTTTTCGGGATTTGTATTTGTAACTCCGAGTGGTTCACAGAACCCTAATTCCCTGCCCGATGTAATTAATCCACGGTCCCGATCCGCGTGTCTTTGTTCTATTGCTCTGTGTGTAGCTATGCGGATTGCCAAAGCCTTACAAAAATGTCATGGCAAACAACTATAGAATATAGGTGGATACGTTTTTAAAAGATCATTTTCATTTTCATTTTCCGTTTTCACATTTCTCTAAAAGTTTTATCTTATCTTAGATTTCGATTTCATATTTCGTTCCATATACACCGCCATTGTTTTTTAAACTCCCGACGTTTTTATACTTTTTTTTCTTAAATCAGACACTTGCCCTAGAGAAGATACTCTATGGCCAGTGTCAGAAAACATCATATTCTCATAAGAAAATAATAATAACAAAATATATCGTGTATTAGTTACTTGAACATTTTAACGAATTAAATAAATATAATTAATTTATTATGTTTATATAATTCCAGTCAAAATAATCTTGTCATACCAAAATATAATATTGAATTATGATATCGATAAATAGCATAATATCAATATCGTAACCTCACAGTTTATTGAAAAACATTTCTCTTCAAACCTTATTTTATTTTTTACGAATTTATTTTAATTACTGATATAACTAAAGGGTGGTTGCTGGCAAAATTCCAGGCTCCCTACTGGCCCATCTGAAAGTCGAATTTTAATTAAAGTCTCAAATTTCTTTATATAAAATGAAATGTAAATCTTTACTTTTGTTATGTATACTAAAGACATGACAGAGTTCGACATAAGGTTAGGTAGTGTAGATAATGTCTCTTCATCTGTCCAATTTTATTTTAAACCTACTGTTGTTAACCTATCGCCATATATTAAGCTTAAAATGTCATTGCCGTTAATAATATGGCAAGTATTATTAATAATGTCACAACATGACGTATGTAGTTAGATTTTTTACGTAAGAAGTTTATTTGTTTAAGTGAAAAGTACGTAATATTGAAAAAAAAAAACGTAAATAAAACAATTAATTTCAGAGAAACTCTAATCTCTATTTTATACCTGTAGTATATTCGGAGTCATATAATATGAAGTCAAACAATAAATAAAGTGATGTTTTATTCCTGTTTTTTTAAAGTTCCGTAACCTGACGTCAAATCTGCTTATACTTTTAGCAAACGCCCCTAATTCAGAGGTCCATTTTACACCCCTAATTCCGTGCCTCGTGTAATTGATCCATGGTATCTCCCCTCTTCGTCCCTGTTTTATTATCTAAAGTGTAACATCGCCGCGGATTGCCGAGCTCGCACAAAGATGTCACCGCGCTGAAGGATACAACTTGTGTAGTTAATTTTATTGGACAACTTTCTTTCGCTTTATGTTTAATTCCCACACAAATAGATTATGTTAGTGTTATAACACAACAATTTAATTTCACGGATATTTTTGAGTAGTAATACATGAAGAACATGTTGCTTTACGGCGGGTTATGAGGGTGGCGGTGGTACCGCCCCGGGCGAGCTCTAACGGCT
>DWON01008611.1:0-12012 GCA_018251015.1 Phocides pigmalion okeechobee | reverse complement strand
TATTAGTACCAACACGTGTTTCGCCCCAAAACGGAGCATCATCAGGGTAAGTTGACTCTACGATGGTTAATCGGTTACTCACCGATTATACATTGTGGTGGCGGATTTTTGCAAAGTAATTTTAATAACAACTTAATAAATTTTAATGTTACCAGATTAAAGTTGCTTCTACATTACTTATGTCGTAACCTTTGATGGATACGAGTCTCGTCTGAAACCAAATGTGCTCGAATAAGTATATGCGTCACAACACGAGCCCTAAATTGAAACCTTATCATCTATCCACATACAGTTCATACAGTTCATAAAAATGATTTATTCTTATAAAGAAGGAAAATAATTCAAAAGCCTAAATACTACGCCAAAATCGTTCCATTTACAGTTTACACCGACGCAGAACCAACGAACGGCGCGTTGTTGAAAGAAAACAAGTTTATTTATCTTTCGAAACGCCTCGAATTGTGGTCGATTGCTGTTACATATGGGTGATTCAATTTATATCGTAGCATGTAGCGCTAAGGTTTGTTTTTGGTTGCAGTATACGTGTAGAGTACGCGGGTAGTGTAGTCATGTAGTGTAGCAGGCGGGGCTGGGCGTGGTTGCGTGTGTGACGTCACCGAGTGCCGTGCTCTCTCGATGCGGCAACGCACGAATCTTCATGACGCGCGACGCAACACAATTTGTCTGTAGCTTTTACTATTATTGAAATAGGACGCTCTTTGGTTAACCTATGTACTGTGTTATATTGTACTATGCATGGTAGATATTTGAATTAAATATCATTTTATTTGGTGAAAGGACCGACTGTTAGTAATTGTGGCTATAAATGTCTATTTGGACCGTCTAGTGAACCCTAGGACTAACGGGGCTAGAAGTCTCGAGCGCTTAGCGTGGCTCTGACAATTCATTATCTTGCCTCCGGAATAACGAAGTTTCGTTGTGGTTACAAGTAGGTACTACTTGCTACTACTATTACTACTTGCCTTGGAAAGAGCCTAACAGGCATCATACAAGGAAAGTACAAGTGCGTTCCCATTCAAGTATCCGATTTTCTCTATATTCTCAACGCCAGGTGCATTGTTATTGGTCATGATAGTTTTATTAAGATATAGTTTCTCATCCATTCTTTTCCTCAAAAGGAGAAATCTAATTGTTTCCTCTCGAAACAAAAAGGTAAAATTTAATGTAAATATACATAATAATACTTTCATTTTATTTTCCGAAGCATTTGAAATTCTGTACATCTCCGCTTCTCTCACCCTTCTCATTTCTGTTGGAGTACCAACAGAAATGAGAACAGTAGTAAATAAACCACATGTAATTCAACGAATATAATGATGATGGTTAATATCTGAAATCACCGCTTGGCTGAAACTGGTGCAGAGGCGACACCAGCCGGTTGGCCTCCCAGTTTGTAAAATAAAGTTTTGTTCAGGCTCAAGTCCTTACGTAAACCGTATGGTCAGCCCTAGCTAACATGCTGCTATAATGTGGTGCCGGCGACAGCGCCTAAGATTTAACCGTTTTTCCGAAGCCAAATGTAAGGACCACTATTTTTACTTCCCATATAATAGTTTTATTTACTCGAAATTGTGTGCAGATGACTGTAGAGAGATACTGACACATACGAATAGCTGTCTCGTTTGTTCACTATCTTTCTAAGAGTGCCGAGATTTTTTTCCGCCGTCTTTTTTCTCCCGGGCAACCTTTGCCAACAGGGCGGTCAAAGCCGATGTACTGGTATTACATTGTACCCTTGACATTGATTAAGCGTGTTGAATTTAACCAAACACTCCGTACCCCGCAAGTGAAAACGCCTGTTATCAAAGCAATCGAGCCATGTAGGACACTCAGCATAGCAACCGAACGCTACACACCGGATACCTTCGAACGCCGCTCCCCGTCGTAACAACTCATACTTCAGTGTTTCACTAGATTAAGTTACACTGTTACAGTGGATTCTGGTGAAATTGCAGTCTTTATATCTATAGTGATAGGGAGAAAGTTTCAATCCACCAGCTCTCGATACCGCGGTCAAACGCAGTAAGTCGCCCAATCATATTGCGGCATCGCTAATATCGTTAAAACGTGCATATTTTGTTATATTGCGACATACCTTAGGGAATGGCCTAAAAACGATAAAATTGCGGAAATCCAATCACTGATGCTAAAAGTTTCATGTGTGCTGAGGTCCTTAGTACTTCTGAAGAAAAATCTTTTTACATAGAATAGTATTACTCGAGAGCGTTTACAGAAGATACTAGTCCTGACGACTATAAAGGTCACCTCAACTATAAGGTTACTCGGCTGCCATATTCTCTAACTGCAAACACAAAAAATACTTTGAGAAGGATTTGTCGACGTTCGCTCCTCTTTTAACGAAAAATAATTCGCCTATTTAGCCACCTACTAGCGAATTTTATTTGAAATTCAACATTTGTCAAACGAAGGCAAGCATGTGTAAGAGACGAGTTTGTTCAATAAACTTGCAAAACAAATTATAAGTGAATTTCATATATATTAGTGATTTATCGACGACAACCAAATTAACTTCGATACCGCGAAGTACCAACCCACGGGTCGCAAACTCTAAAAAAGCCCTGCAATGTGAGGGGAACTTACATACTTAATCGGTGGGTTGCGGCATTGAAACGAAAAATATGTCATTAATACTCGAAACTATAAAAGTAATAAAGTGAAGATAAAATCAGAGACATTAATTAGTAGGTACCTATCTCGCGACTTGACTGAATAATAAAATAAATATTTTTTCGTTCCTTTTTCATTAACCTAATACTATTGTTGTAGGTGTGTGATATTTTTATTGTTTTAAGATACTTAGAATTAACACATATTTTATTGGCCGCCTACCATAAAAAAATAGAGATGAAGCAAGTTATTGTAATGTGCAATTTGATCAGAAAAAGTGTGAATGTTCCCTGACATTTCACGAGCATTCATCGGGTGCGTCCGCGAGCGGCCGCCGATGTGGCATTTAAGCAGCGATTAATCTTGTCCAATAGTTATTACCGACGAAGGACCTCTTCGCAGGTAATAAACTTCTGAATACAAATACACGGTTACGTCTGCTGGAAATTGCCAATTACCTGCAGGTATATATAAGTCGTCACGAATGAATTTCTACTTATTTGTAACAATTCAATAATTCAGCCGGTTTAACTTCAATGCATTTTAATGGATGTAAAAACTTTAACCTTGCTTACGTTGCGTTCTATGATAGACCACATAAAGTAGGAACTTAACATATAAATAGTCGAGAAAAAAGACTGCATGGACCCGTGCACATAAGAAATATTAAGAATACACTTAAGCAAGCACCTACGTACGAGTACGTGAATAAACAACGATTGCGGCAGGGTCCACGGCCACAAGTCTTAATTTGATTTACACAAGCGTGTTTCATGTAATGGACTCCTGTGACTGGAAGCCTGTACAAGAATACACCGGCTACCTGTTCTGCCCGAGTATTCAGTTTTTATTCGTATTTAAATTAAAATATTATTATGTATATTACTGAAAACCTCGACGCCAACGATTATATGATATAGATTAATGAGGAATTCTAATCACACTTATTAAAAGTAAATGAAATTGTAAAAAAAAAAAATAAACCACATAAACTTATTTTTTATTTTCATATATATAATGATGAAAATCTTAAAACTAATTAAAATAAAAACCTAATCTAAACTAATCTAAACAATCTAAAGGGAGTCCGTGCCCATGCGGCATGGTTCCAAGAACACTAGCTGCATTCCCGTGCTGGATAGCAATCGCAATTCTAAAAGAATAATTTATTTTTTTAATCTTTATTTGAGATTGGACGTAGTTGTCCATGGGCTGCAGTGACCACTTAACATCAGGTGGCCTGCATGCAAGTTTCTTACTCTTTCATAATAAAAAAAAAACAATCCCAAAGGGATCACGAATTATCGGTCAAGTGAAAGATACGTTCCATCTCTCGCAGATACCCTGGGTGTTTCTATATTCACTTTCAAAGTAAACGTCTTTAATTGCGATCTCGTTTTCAATAAATATTCTCTCGTAGAGCTTATTGGGGGTTCCAAACCCTCAAGTGAGTCCCGCTCAAATGAAACTCAATTAACAAATGTTCAAATCCTGTAGTTATAATATAACAGTGCTGGAAGATTAGTCGAACAATAATTGTTTAGCGACATTCGTCGGTAACAAAGGGTGTTCGTGTTTATTTGATTGAAGATGTGGCACTGCACGTTGAACGGTTGCCACAAGCCCGACGTACTGCCGGACTGTCCAAATAGGAAATCGAAAACATTATTGCAGCTTTAAGACACTAATTTTATTTTTTACATAAATTAATTTATGAATTGGGACAATAAATAATTTTTAAATGTAATCTAAAAGTACTGAATCAAAAGACGTTTAAAGGTTTAAGTACCAAACTTAAATCAATTACAGTTTTTGGTGATATTAGCGTTTTATAAATTGTTTATTTCAACTTTGGAAGTATATAAATACAAAATCGTATTAATTTAGTACCATCCTCTATTACAAAAATGTATTCTCACTATCAACAAATAGCAATGTTCGTGTTAGTCTCCATATTTAGCGTCCCGACGTGGACACCCCTTGTGCCAGGGGTGTCACCGAAATGTAATAAAGCCGTTGCATAAACAGAACGCCCGCGCCCTCGAAATAATCAAACGTTGGACAAATTGATTTAGTCAAATATTTGTAACGTGACTGCAATGCAATGGATTTAAATTTGCAGTAAGTACGCACAAATTCGGAGTTGTATATTTTTGTAATTTAAAACAACTGACTGCTTTTTCATGTAAATGCAGTAAGCACGTGGGCGCTATATAGACACAACGCGTTCTTTCAGAATATGTATTAGATTCCCACCACCGTCCTATTTTATAGTTTTTATCTGTTTAATATATGTACATGTATTTATTTGCTTTTTTTATTATTTAATTGGCTACATTAAATTTTTACGTACTGTCTTAATTTCGAAATATCCTTTAAAATATTACGGATTCTATTTTTACTTCTAAATCCTACCGAAAGGTAGTTTTAATTTACTTACGTAAATTCAGATCGGATTTGAGCCGCGAGTTAATGAATTATCATCGAAGATACATCAGGCTTATCTTTAAATTACGATCGAAAGAACAACTTCACTCCCGACGTATGGAAATTGAGAAACATTTGTTAATTATAAAAACTTTGCAAAATGTGATTAACTTCATTATATATCGTTTACCACAACGGAAGGTCACATACATAATATATAAAAACCAAAGAGAGGTAAACATATTATTTTTTTATCTGTATGTTCAACTGTTTATTGCAATATAGATATTTATAAATCACTAAAGTTACACGTATTAGATACTCGCATTTCATACGGTGCGGACCCATGTTCATTTTTGTAACCACGAGGGGATAATAGTGCATTTCACAATTCGACAGTCAACAAGCAACGAACAACAACACTCGAGTTCATAATAAATTTCCACTCAATTCCGACTTACACGCATATCGTGTGCGTTATAACGCCAGGAGTAGCAGCCGGCCGCGGAGGCAGACAATGCGGGCAATATTAACGTTTAGCGACGCTCTGCCACCCCAAAACAAATTCACGCCGTTCCGTGAGCAATAAATATGTTGCAACCGCGCTCCCGGCCGCGACACCGCACATATGTAACTTACCCCCTGTCTCGGCGAACAATGACGGTTGTCACCTATCAAAATCTTCGTAACAAATTTCTTAAGGGGCCATTGAGTGAAAGAGAATGGCGCTCCGGTGGTCACATTGTCAGCCCTGACTTCAGCTGACTGATCTGGTTTTTGTGGCACTTTTTGTGACGCTCGCAGTGACCGAGCTACTCGCGGATAATAACGTTGTTTGAGTGTATTTAACGCGTCATTTAGAAGGGTTTGTTTGTTTTGCTTTCAGCTCCAAATTATGCTAATGCTGCGGACCGCTTCTCGATACCCAGGAGTGGTACTCGGGACATAGGTGTTAGGTGTTATTTAAGAAGCTACACTTTTTGTTGTGAAACATAATTTGTTTTTTTCTTTCTCAATAAACGGCAATAACGAATAATTTTATTTAAGTAATAAATTTAAAAGCACCAGCGGAATAAATTTCGTAATATGAAGTCCGCAATTTACGTTTGTAAGAGGGTAAATTGTCCCCACGGGTATGAAAGCAATAAATCTCAGGTGTCATTCAGTCACAAACTGCAAATGGTGGTACAATCGCACAAGGCATCGGTATCTAATAGCGGCGAATAAAGCAACAATGGGGCGAGCGATGCAGACGCGGCTCGGTGCGTTGCGCTCGTAGTACTGCAGATTCGGGAGGCGTGACGGGAATAGTAGCGGTCAATTTCATTTGTATACCACGTATTTCGTGCAACATTGTTAAATATGACACATGCACTATAACAGCGGAGCTGTCGAGCTATTTCTCGTAACACACTAATTACAATACTGAATTTCAACCATTCGATAACATTGTAAATATATTGTCAATAATAGGTATAAATAAAGTAACGCTTGTATAGGTAATAGAAACGAAATGGAAAAAAGTAGGTGCTTTACCTATGTTCACTTCACCTATACATTGAACATATTCTTAACCGAAGTAAATAATATCCAATAGAAATATCGTTAATATCTCCACAATAAATGTCACGGTATAAAGTGTGAACGACCGTTCCTACCGCATAATGGAACTTCAGTGCCATCTCATAGCGACGAGAAACACGACAATAAACTATTGGCAATATTTTGTGAGTGCGATAACACCGTGGCGTGATTGGAGTGAGAATTCAGTGGTATTTGTCCGGTTCAGGTACCAATGCATTTTAATAGATAATTGGTGTGCATCCGTAATTACTAACATCTTAAAAGAATAAACATCTAAAATCACTATCATTATTGAGTGCCAAACATTAAAGTAGTTTAATAACGTTAGAGCATGATCAACGTTGGTGACGTCGTCGCAAAAGAATTCAATCACTAAATTAAATCACTCTCGCCGAATCAAATAAAACTATAAACAGCGCAACGAATACAAGTTTGTTCGATTTTGAATGACATAATGACAATCAGTGCTAAACTCGCCGTGCGACGGAATTGGTATGCAAATTTTACGTCTACATTTTTAATTTATGCAAACTTTGGGCCGCGCCACACCAACATCGGAATGATATAAATGTAAATATCTTGGAAAGTTAAATATGTAGAGTCGGAAGATTTGATAGATTGTCGTTGTGAGTTAGCAATGAGTTATATCTATTTATCTATATTTATATGATTCCGTAACCAAATTACAAAATACTAAACTAATGGTTTGTTATCACACTGATTGAACCGATTTTGATAGTTATTTTTTAATCGAAAGGGAATGTTTCGTATTTTATCCCGTTTAAATTTGTTAAAGCTCTAATAATTAAAATATATAGTTTTGTAATAGAAACGCCATATAAATTTTGTAAAAAACTAATGAGAAAATTATGGAACTCCTTAATTCTTATGAGCATATAAAAGATATTCTAGAAAGTTCCTTTAAGCAACACTGAGTGAGGCAGAGGAGTGAATGTGCAACCGCCAGTGACAAAAATTTCATGAGCGTTTCCGTGCTTCAAAAAGCACTTGGTTCCGGCTGCTGTCCATTGTCGGCAATTGCTAAGCTTATTTACAGACCTAGTGTCTGTAGGTAATCGTTTATTTTAGGATATGCTTACGTTTAATTGTCTTTCAAATGCCCGTTTCCCCTTTTTTCTTTACTTTTTAGTGCTATTATTATGTGATGATGGCACTAAAAACTAGTTTTAAAGTTGGGTTTGAAGTTTTAAAGTCATCTGCAATACGCATTGACAACAAACGTTTTATATATGAATGAAATGGTACAATGTATAATTTCCAAATAAAAAATAAATGTGGCGTACCATACCGACGTGAATAAAAATATTATACACATTATCACGTGGGTCAAACTATAGAATTAAAAAAAATATATTTTTTATATTAAGTCTATAATCCGAATTACTCTTAAAATTTGTAATAAAATCAACTGAAAAAGGTTCTTACAAGAAAAACAATTTAAGAAAAAATATCTAAAATCAATAATGATGTAGTATGTTTAAGAGATAGCTATTATTTTTTAGGTTTATATGCTTCATTTTATTTTTAAGGTCTTTCAGAAGTGTTATGAAATGAAATGAAATAAAGTAGGTACAATTATTTTTTCTGTCGTTAAAGGAGATTTGTTGCACCATCATATAGCTATACCATACAGTTGCTACTTTTTGTATGTTAGTGGATGGAAGCCTTAAAGCGTTTGAAATCTTCAATATTCATAGACTGACTTTACACTAAACTGGTTCAAGTCTTTTCCACTTCATCAGGTTTGATAATAAATTTCCTGACATCTACTCTATTTGGATTAAACGTATTCGTTTATGGTGCATACATTAAGGCGAGTGAATTATGACCATTGATAATAAAGGTACTTCATGAGCCGCGAGGATAAAGGGATGGGTGACGCTGACGCATGACGTACTGCGGGCGGCGGGCGGCGGCGGCGGCGGCGGGCGGGCGCGGGCGTGACGACTGCCCGCAAAACGCTCGCCCATTGTTATCCCGGACATTACAAGGACCCTAAAGGTGGCATCGCGGCGCCTCGCTATGCCATTGTCACGAGCTTACGTTTGCAAATCCGATTTATATTTGAATATAATTGACTTTCGGCCTCGTATCAGGTAAGGAGAGCTCGTATCTCATTGTGTGCGGCTGATCTCAATGGCATTTTTATCGGCTGAACATGATAAATGTATTTGGGAGATTAAGTTCAGTGGGTGCGTTCCGATGCCCGCGCTCGCCTATTCAGCCGTTTTGTACTTGTTTAGTTTGTAATCGATATTTGATTTATAAATTTTATTTTGTTCGTCCTACAGATTTGTTCATGGTGCCAGTTTCTTTTGCAATTTTTATGAAGCATTATGACTGAACCGTGGATATACGAAATGAAAGAAAATATAATTTTATATTCAATTAACTCAATATGTCTCATAGTAAAGACAATTTTCTTAATTCAACAGGTGCAAAATCTTTCCCTAAAAATATATCAAACATACATAGATACAGAAAAGAAACACAAATCTGTAAGATTCGCTCCATCAATCAGGCAAATTCTTCAAACGCCGGCCGGTTTCCGCGCACAATACAGTACAAACGAGGCCGCGTCTCGGATTTCCATAACAGTAGTCAATCGCCTTTCCCGTTTTATATTCAGGAAGCAATTTAGCGAGGAAACCCTCGGATTTGTGTAAAAAATATTTGTAAGGGAAAGCTTGTGAGTTGGGTTGTCTGCGGGGCAAAACGTCGCGACTTCCCCGGTTTTTTTTCGTAAACGTCGATAGGTTTTGGTTTAACATTGCAACAAAAGACATTGGAAATAAATTATGTGTGTGTGTCAGTGGTGCGAGGCTGCGCGCTGCACAAAGGCCTCGGAGGCGCAAAAAAGGCGCAGCGGGGGCCGGCCGCAGGATAATAGCGCGCGTTTCACACCATTCACGCATCGCTCTTGAGTTTTTTCCCGGTGACGGGGGTCACAGCGACCATCCGTCAACGACGGGGTCGCCACCTTGACGCGCTCGCCGGGACACGGAACTAACACGTTAGTTTAAATCGACTCGCTATTTGTTCTTCGAATCTTGCTCTGAAATTACCCATTCTTAGTGACGCTTTTTAATAATACAATTTAACTACGAGACTTATAATAGACACACGATATTATTATGTCTGTTAATAAATATGGCGTTATTACATCGTATCCATCTATCAACAGAAATGTTTACATTGTACCTAGTGTAATGTACAAATATGCGTAATAACAACAAGCAATCATTTACGTCTGGTTACGTTTTCATTACGTGATTAGGCCGGATCGGGCACAGTCACAGACTGACATCCATGAATTGTATATTAATTTTTATTTTAACTTTGCTAACGGATCAAAGGAAACGTATTAATAAACTACAGTAACTTCGTAAAATAAGACAAAAGTATAATACATTAAACCATCACACGCGAACATTTCAATGTCGCAATGTTACACCATATTAAAGGGTGAAATATAAAAAAAAAACACTTAACATACCTATTTATTTATTTTTTAACTTATCCTAAGGAAATGATGAACCTGAATAGTTACTGATCCCCAGAGACATCTGTGACCAAGTGGATGTACTTACGACATGAGTGCTATCCGAATATCACAAACGCATTGGCACTCCTGAGGGCTAAATAGAACTATGAAGTGTTTAAATAGTTAGTTATAAGACGGCCATTCCTTATGGAAACTCGTAGAAATTGGCCTGGATAGGTGCAATGCTGTTTGCAACAATACGCTCAACAATCTCCAGTGGCGGCGTTGTGCATTGTAAGCCTCGTATTCACTAGCAAACAATGTTGCAGATACTAGTTTACAGAATTTTAATTCAAACTTCTTATTACAATTTATAATTCAGATTTCAGGCTTAAGGATATTTTTTTAATCAGAAAGATTTATTTATAATTAGGCAAAGAAGAGACATAAAATTCCTGTATCTTCGTAAAATAGATCAGTTAACCGACACCTGAAGGATTATTTAGGAAGTGGAAATTCTCATAGTGATTTTCATGTTTGAATGTATTAATACATTTTCAGTAACTTATACCCGAAACGATCGTAAACGACCGTAAACGTATTTAACGAGCACTTTGAAAACATAATGTCAAGTAAGACCAGCCCTGTAAAGTCGACGTCACGATACCAAGCAACACTAACGGGTACGCTCCTCATAAAAATTCACGCATGTCAGCACTTTTTAAATGTTTCAGTGGCACTTGGCACACATTTTAATTATTACTTTTCTTTAATAAAATAAAAGTCATAATTAAGATATTGATCACATATATTAAAAATTACACAGTAATTTGGTAGATTTGGCCTGCCCTAAAGCACACACACTTGAGTTATTACAGGTATATTAATTCATTTTCGCAAGTTTAGTGTCTCACTGTATGTTACTGTGGCGCTGTATGCTGGCTGAATGTTACTCTGGTGCATATATCGACATTATTGTAATTTTGCAGAAGAGGGCTGCTCGCGTTATCTGTGACGTGAATTGTAGAGAATCTCTTAGAGAACAAAATTAAGGAACTGAATATCATAATATTTCAAACATCATGTATGGTACATATTACATAGGTAAAAACATAGAAATAGATACGTCTCTGTTACCTATCTAGATTTACAACGGCCTTAGAACGGACAAGATTTAGAACAGACACATGCTTACACTTACACAAAGTGTTCTCTAAGTGTACCTACACTAAGCGTATACTTCACAAAATGATTCAATTATTTATTGGCATATCTGTGATATTATGTAATGAAATTCCCGGCAAGGAACAATCGTACGATACGGAGCATAGTGTGCTCCTTATCTTTCTAAAGCTATGTAATGTGTATTTGTAAATATATTATAATGAAATAAATTGTTTGAATTTCACCTGATTTTAAATTTTATCGATAGAGAGTCAATTAGCATAATCAGTCAGTTTTTATATAAACCTTAATTTAATCCATAGGTACTCTTATACGTCAATCAAAATTCAAAACAAATGTCATAGTAAGGCATAGACGTAGAGTTCATTTAAAAAAAATATTTTGTGTTATGAAAACATTTAGAGATCTCGTCTGGGTGTTGGTTCCATTTTTAATAGATAATCATTATTATTATTATTTATTATCATTATAATATTATTGGGTTGGTATCTTGATACCCTCGTTCCTTTGTCTTCGCCAAGTAGGAATTTATTAAAGATTTATTATATTTATTCGAGATTCTAGATTATGATATTATAAAAAGGGAATCATCATCATCATCGGGGACGTCCCAGCCTCTTTGGGCGGGGGAATACGGGCCTCGAGGTATACCCTCTTTGCCC